>VDFB02263808.1:80336-131300 GCA_007258455.2 Sequoia sempervirens
CCATCCTCATTTGACTCATTTAACTCAATTCCAATCTCACCTTGACCTTCCGGTGGCAATGAGGTATTGTGAATTCCTTCTTCATTAATATTTGGTGGAAGAGTTGATGATGTAGCTCCATCTTGATCTGATGGATCAAAAGCATTGCCAATTACAAAGTAAGATTGTATGGTACCTATACGTTTTGGGCGTTTTGATGACCTCCCAATCCCTTCACCACCCTGAGGAGTCTTACCCTTATTGCTCCACATATGATCTCTCACTTCAAATAAAAGCTAGAAAAAAATGTCTTCTTGTTTAAGAAGGACAAAAAATATAGATCCCATTCCCTACTCAATATCATCTTTAATATTGAAGCAAGAATGAAAAAGAGATAAACAAATCTTCTAACACCATGAATAAATGATCACTCACCTTTAAGTTTAGGTTTTCATTGACTTACAATTCGTTAATGCAGGAATGCCTGCGTTGTAAACTTGTAAGTTTGTAACTTGCCTACGATCAACTTCAAGGTTCCAAGTCCAACTTTCGAATCAAGAACTGAACAAAATGTGTAAGAATAAATGATAGTTTCGATTGTATTTATATCAATCCATATTTGGCGAATTCCTTGGGATTTTTAAATGGTATATTAAAAATTTGGTGAATCCCATGTGCTTATACAACGATACGTTGTAATTTTCAAGGCAATTATGGCCCTATGATTAGCATGGAGGTGTCATGATAATTGGCAAAATGTGTCCTTAAATGTAATTATTTTTTAATGTTATTGGCGAAATAGGTCCTCATAAGCAACTATTTGTAAATTTTAATTGGTGAAATGGGTCTTCAGAAGCAACTATTTGTAAATTTTAATTAGCGAAATGGGTCCTGATATAATGTTGTTTTCATAGTATTGGCAAATATGTAGGTGTTTTATTACATGCTTCTGGGATTCCAAGCGAAAATATTAGTCAGTCCATTTGAAAAATGTAGTTTGTTATGGTGAATTTGTTGCTTAAATATGCCTCATAAAAAAATTGATGGCGAATGGACATGCATTGGACTGATAATTCATAAAATCCAGGTGATTTGGACACCCTATTGGGTGTGATTAATTCGCCAATTTCAACTTGGCCGATTTCTAAAATTCACCAATTGGCGAAGTTTTGCCACTAAAGTTTTCCCTGCTTGCAATAGGGTTTCCTAGGGGTGTGATTACGAACTAAAGGAGGGTTCACCACCAAGCTAGGGCTCGAAAAGACAAGAGATAAATGAATCATGCAAAGTACCATGCGAACCTAACTAGATGACCTAGAGAATGAAACTGAAATACAAAATGACAAACTGAGAATGAATAGAGGTGCACCTGGAGGAATGATGAGGTCAAAACAAGCTCCAAAACCCTAAAAAATTGTTGTTTGATGCCCACTAGGACTCATATGCCAGTCTGGGCGATTTAGTCCTGGAGACTAGGGTTTCTAGGTGGAAACAAGAATCTGACCGTGGTGAGTCTTAATCTCCTGAAACCTAAAAAAATCCATGTATTGGGAATCATACGCCACAAGTGGCGTATTATTCCCACTCTACTTTTTTAGAGGTTTAGGGCCTGAATCAGGTCTCCAATATTTGCTCTTCCTTCCACACTTTGTTTCCAGATCTGAAACCCTGATTTGCAACCTGTAGGAGATTTTTCATGAGGATAACAACCTTGTGACAAATTGATAACTTTCTTCAACCTTGTAACCTAATCTTCAAAGGATCTTCATGCTCCAGGACACCTAGATCTGCAATCACACATGTAGAGAGAGAAAAAATTGTTGGTTGTTAGAGAATAGGGGTTTGCCTTGGTCAAACCCCTTTTAGGTAATTAAACCAAATGATGAGATAATGAAATAAAGATATGAAACATGAAACATGAACAATGATACCTTGAATAGTGTCTTGAGATGTAAATCAACAATATAACATGAAGTGGCCATGTAGAATGTAGATCTTGATCTTGAACTTTGATATGAGACAATGCTTGTAGATGGATCTTCAATGCTACATTACAACACTAGCTCAACAACATGCTTGATGCATTATGATCTTGACTTGATGATGGATCTTGAATTGAGCTGCAACAAATGATAAAGAATTCTACCCTTGAATGTCTTAGAAATGCTCTTGTAAACTCTCTTGACACTCTTGTGAAGTCTTGTAATCATAAACTTGCTATTAGGAATATTCTCTTGAAAGTCTTAGCTTGTTAGATGAAAATGAATGAAGCAACCTTGTATTTATACTTATTTATGCCCAATTTCCCAAAATTACAACACTACAAGCCGACATCAGATCGAGGAGGATAAAATATTGCCAAGAATTTGAATTAAATTTAATTTTGGGCCACACGGGACTCATACGCCAGAAGTGGTGTATGAGTCCCATTAGGCTTAACTATGGGACACATTTTTCAAAAATGCTTATAATGATGTGAAATCCATATTAGGGCCCTAAAACCTAGGTGGGACTCATATGCCCAAGATGGTGTATGAGTCCCAGATCACTAAATCTGGTCCACACAATCCAAAAATACAAGAATTATGATTGGATGTTGGTTCATGTCAGGATTATCCTCAGAAAGATGCATTAATTAAGGCTTTTGGATGCAAAATAAAGCCAAATAAGGCATAAAGAAGCCCCATTAATTAATAAAACCCTAGATTAGTGTGAAAGTGTGGTACAACACTTTACAACACCTTAAATAAGGTACCATTAAGTCCATTTAGTTTACAAGGGACCAAAACTTAATGTGAAAGTGCAAATAAATATACTTTACAACATTAAATTAAGGAAAAATTAGGTCAATTTAGCTTAAAAGGGCCCTAAATCTAATGTGATTGTGTAAAACACATTACAACACTAGATCAAGGTGACATTAGGTCTATTTTAATGTTAACCATTCCCAAATCAAGTGTGAATGTAAATGACGACATTTTTTGACACTACACTTACACCACACTCTTTTCCATTATATCCAAATTGTTTTAAAAGCTCGTAACCTCTTCCATTAAGTGCTTTCATTTCTTTTACAAAAGGTGGCTTTTCATGATCATCTTCATCATAAGTGGATGTGTAATTTGTGTTTTCTTCCTTACTAGAGCTCATGGAATTGGATGTTTTTTATGACTCAATGATAGATTGTGTTGATACCATTATTGCTTCTTTCTCTTTTTTTGATTTGTGTGTAATCTTGTATTCTCCCATGAATAGTGTAAAATATAATGAACCCTAGTCATCAAACAACTTAGTCACCGATGAAAAACACTAATCCTTATCCTCGAATTGTAAAGGTTCCACTTTTGTAGTTGGTGTCAATGTTCTAAGAGGATTTTTCATTCCTGTTTCAATTTGTGAATAACTCTCAGATTTAGGATCATATTTTATCATGTAGACCTTGTTTTTATAAGTGTATTTCATTAGACCATGGAGCGTTGAGGGCACACCATTCATTGCATGAATTTCCATGGTCTACCCAAGAGGAGATTATATGAAAGATCATGGGGCATGACATGGATAGGAGTTTGCAACGTAACCCTACCAGCTTTAACAATTAATGTTATCACACCAAGTGGTTGTTTTTCCACATTGTTAAAACCACAAATAGACAATTCAACTAGTTGGATTTTTGTCCTATTTGCATCAATTTTATCCAAAAGGTGCACACTACAAACATTGAGTGTCAAACCATTGTCAACAAAGGGTACACCTAATTCCAATCTTGTTAATACTAGTTTGTATCATCAAGGCATCATTTTGTTTTTGTGTTTGCAATGGAGGTAGTTCACTTTGATGAAAGACAATATCTACATTAGGTGAATTCATATTCTCAATCAAAGTTGCCACATCATTTGGTTATGCACTAGGAGGGATAACAACTTTTTGCAAAGCATATTAGAGTGTGCCATGGTAAAGAGGTGATGCTTGAATCAAATCCCACAAGGATATCTTAGCAGGAGTGTTGCGAAGTTGTTCAACAAGATCATATTCTTTACCACTACGTTGTTGAATATTAGGTGCGAGTGGGAGGTATGGTTGAGGTAATGGAAGGGATGTTTGAGGTTGTCTTGGTTATGTGTTATTCCTAGTGTTATATATGTGAGCTACGACATGATAACTTGATTGTTGCAACACATGATTACTAGTAAGTCGCTTTGCAAAACTTATGATATGGTCATGAGGTTTAGGAGGTCCTATAATGAGAAGTGGCTTAAGAGGTCCAATAACTAAAGGACTCTTAGGAGGTTCAAAAGGAATCTTAGGTGGCCCAATGATTAGAAGACTCTTGGGAGGTCCAAAAGGAGTTTTTGGAGGTCCAATAATCAAAGGAGATAAAGATTTGCAAGAAAAATTTTAATCAAGAAAAAAGGGCAATGACTAAGAAGCAAGAGTGAGGTTGCAAGGAAAAAAAGAGAGGGCCAAACTAAAAAGAAGGTTTAACATAACAAAATAGAGAGAAAATAGAACAAAGAAGAATATCAACGATAATCTTTAATTTGTAGTTTATCAATACACATCTAAACTATTATTTAGTTTAAAATCAAATCTGAGACATTAATTTGATCCTTTTAGTATATTGCAAATATGTTATAAAAGTTGATTTTCTTAAATTCATATAAACTAAAATTATTGTAGTGTTCTCAAGTGACTTGTGTGACCTTTGAAAGAATAGGCTATTGGATTTAGGAATTCTTTAGTTAAACCAATACCATCAAAAAAGTGGTCACCAATTAAGATGACTTTGTGAAAAGTCTTGTCTTTTAACATTGTTCCATAGACTATTTTTGGTCTCGTGGATGTTAAAAAATATTCTATTATATTCTAATGTAGATTCAAAACTGACCGTCAAAGGTTAGTGGTGGCATGAGGGCATTGGAAGACACCATGGTGAGTGAGTTAGGAAGTACTAGGGAATTGAAGGTGGGATGAAGGTATTTCATGTGCATAAATAGCTGGAAAATATGGTACACTTCGTTTTGTACCAACCTAATATACCTAGTCCTATACGGACTCTTGAAATAATTCTTTCATTAAAAGGATAACTCTTTTAATGTGATTTCCAAAAATGTCGTTGTTGAATAGGTAATATCCTACACATATATTTCTTAAATTACTTAAAGGAGAATCTTGGCCGCGGCATAAGGAGATAATAGCCAAGGGGCCCGCGGCACCGACTCCCACGTAAAAGCCATGTGACCTTATTCTTCCCTTTACATCTCATTCTTCCCTTTACATCTCATTCCCTTCAAATTACAATGCAAATCTTTTGAGACAAAAGCACCGCAAATTTCTAAACTTGAAAGGTCCAGATTTAGTCCAGAATGCTCGGAATCCATCTTCACCGTCGCGTACAGGGAATTTACCAGACATCGAATGCGGTTTCCATGCAATCATTTCATCTCCGTCGAGGAGACCCTTTCAGAGGAGAAAACGTTTTTTAATGATGAGAATGTTGTGCAAATGGAGAAAATATCATGAATTTCTGTACCGCGCGTTGCATCATTTTCACCGAAAGAGCTTCTATCAGACTTTAAATGTTTTGTCTCCCAACTCTTCTCATCATATGCTTTGTTTTATACTAATAAATTTTAGCACTTGTTGTGTGTTCCATGAAACCTGCACAAGTAAAATAGACAGTCTGCGTGATAATTAAAGTTCGAGAAGCCTTCACAGGTCTTAAATTATGAGTGGTGAGAGAAAAAAGATTTTCTGCTTTCTTCCTAAAAGTCGGTAGGACCCACAGTCAGAGAACAAACTTTTAAAATCTCTGACAGGTCCCAGGAACGGAAAGCCAAGCAAATGGCCCGTCAAAATACTTTTCAGATCTTACCTAAAACCAATCCTCCTGGGTCCTCTG
Organism: Sequoia sempervirens; assembly: GCA_007258455.2. Lineage (NCBI taxonomy): Eukaryota > Viridiplantae > Streptophyta > Pinopsida > Cupressales > Cupressaceae > Sequoia > Sequoia sempervirens. The sequence goes on from VDFB02263808.1 coordinate 86,215, forward strand.
GTCCAGCCACTTTTCCCCTACCCATTTCTAACCGTTATCCGATAAAAGTAAACGCTGTCAAAGCGTGAGATGCAGAGAAAACCAGTAACAGGTGTCAAATCTCTTGGCAAGGTACCCCACCTCATTAAATTTCAACTTAGACACGAGTCAGTAACTGTCGTACCGTTCTCCTAACCAGTAAAGTCAGGACAGGCAACCGGAGGATTAATACAATGGTGGGTGGGATTCCCGTTTACGTGTGGCGGAGGAAATGGACGGGTTTTAGTACGGCCCCTCGCACGCCTCTCTCGTCATTACTGCACACCGCACCGTCTAATTTATTGCTACTGGTTAGTTTTTTATTATGGCCGAGGCCGCTCGTTTTGGCAGTAGTATTAAGTAGCTCGTAATTATTGACGGCAAAAGGTCGTAACGGGTCTCTGTTAATGCGGTTTTAGGGCCCACTTCGTTAGGTTTGACTGTAAGCCGTCATGGTTAATTGGGTTGGTATAGGATGCAAGTTCTTGTCCCTGCAAAATACCAAACGGAATTGATTAAGCCTTTTTATTTTGTTTATTTTAATTTCGATTTGTGGCAGGTGTCATACACGGCTTTTTTTATTCTGGTGTAGTAGAGACGGGGAGAAAATCCGACGTGGAAAATTAGATGTTTGACATATTTGTTGGGAGAAAAAGTCGCGGTGGTTGAATGATGTGTAGGAGGAAAATTGGTTGAAGTAGACGGCCCGGCCACGGTATGTGGCGGTGGATATTTATTAGGCGTGAGCTGGTTGCAGGAGTTGCAGAAGAAGTGCATTTCATGTGGGTCCCGCTTGAGGACGAGGAGGTGCGTACGGGTGATAAAAGTGTTTTACCGGAAGGAAAGGTTTTGAGACATTCAATGGCTGGATTAGCCAGTCTACGCGCCGGGGCCTCTGGTACCCCTATATTGTTTTTCACACTACAAGTCTCGGGGTAGCTTGCACAAATCCTTTTCGTTTCAACAGACTGGGGAATGAAATATTATAAAGATGATAGCGTGAGAAAGCAACTATGCCACCGCGTGTTGAATTTGGCGGAGCTTCTCCCCCTCTTCCTGACCTATATTCCTCCTCCACCCTCTCCATTTCTACAGAACCGGGAGAAAGAATCGAAAGGAATCATAATCATAGGGTGGTAATCGGGCTAGCAGTGGGAGGAAGTGTCATAGCAGCCATAGCTTTCATAATAGTTTTGCTGCTCCTTCTCAGGAGATTGAAGGGTAGCAGGACCAGAAACGCCAGCCCGTTGGAAAAAGAAGCGGCTTCGGTTCATTTACGGAAATTCTCTTACCGCGACCTCAAAGCCGCAACCAAGTCCTTTGATGATGTTCAGAAGCTGGGGCAGGGCGGCTTTGGGGTCGTGTACAGAGGTCAACTTGGACACAACGGGCAGGAAATTGCAGTCAAGGTGCTCGATTCCACTTCTTTGCAGGGCGAACGGGAATTTCACAATGAGGTTTCGGTCATTGGCAAGGTCAGTGCATCTCCCCACATCGTGGGGCTCTTGGGGTACTGTTGTGATACCAAGAGAGGGCACCGACTCCTCGTCTATGAATATATGCAGAATAGGAGCCTTCAGGATGCTTTGTTCGATAATACATATCCAGTGCAGCTTTCCTGGGGCGCCAGGTTCAAGATTATGATGGATACGGCCAAGGCCCTGGCTTTCTTGCACACTGACTGCGATCCGCCCATCATTCATGGCGATATCAAACCCAGTAATATTCTGTTGGACGGGAGCTTTTCTGCCAGGATTGCGGATTTTGGCCTTGCCAGATTTAAGAGTGATGTTGACGTCGTGGCGGAGGATTTGGATGTGCAGGGGCAGGCCAGGTCGGATGCCGCGCACAGAAAAAGAAGGGAACGGCTGAATGAAAAGCAGCCCGTTAAGGAGGAAAGTGTAATTACTGTAGAAGATGATACAAAGCTGAATACCGACGCTTCGGTTAATGTGCAGTCGCCGGAGACGTTTGCAACCAATTCTGCGACGGAAGAGAATCCGATTTTTCTGTCGAGCAACTCCGCCTCACCTGAGGGTCTGCAGTACGAGACGGACGCTGTTACGGAGAATCCGGATGAGGGAACGCCGTCTGAGATGGTTGATTTGGAGAAGAATAACGGTGTGAGTATGATAGAGGTTATTCAGGGTAAAGAACCACGTGCGGACTGCAAGAGCGTGGATTTCTCTAGAGACGAAGAGGACAAGGCGAGCCTTTCCGAGGGTTGTTTTGATAAGGCGAGCGTCGACAGCGGCAGGCCCGGGGCGCGCAGGAAGAAGGATTGGTGGTGGAGGCAGGAGAGCATGAGCGGGGAATTCAGTGTCAAGGACTATGTTATGGATTGGATCGGGACGGAGATCAAGAAGGAGCGGCCCAAGATTAGCTGGGGGACCGCGGAGGAGCAGATCTCGAACCTGGGATCTTCCAGAAGGACGGAGAAGAAAAAACAGAAGAGAAAAGACAGCCTTGATTGGTGGACCACGCTGGACGATAAGGAGAAAAAGGAAAAATCCAAGGGCAGCCGACAAGGCAGGGAGTGGTGGCGGGAGGAGTACTGCGAGGAATTGAGCAAAAAGAAGAGCAAGAACATTAGGGAATGGTGGGAGCAGGACATGGAAGAGGAGAACAAATTTGCCAAATATCGCAGTAAAAGCACAGGCAGAAGCAGAGATTGGTTGAGCAGAGAATGGTTCAGAGAAGACCACAGCCACCAGGCGCAGCGCCACCACGACGGCGATTGGGGGAGCGGCGTGAGCGTGAGCAGCACGCCAAGCACGAGGGGCACCTTGTGCTATGTGGCGCCTGAGTACGGCGGCGGCGGCATGCTTTCGGAGAAGAGTGATGTTTACAGCTTTGCCGTGGTGATGCTGGTGATAATTTCCGGGCGGAGGCCTCTGCAGGTCATGGGGTCGCCTGTAATGGAGCTGGAGCGGGCTAATTTGATATCGTGGGCGAAGCATCTGGCACGTTCCGGGGCCAATTTGCTCGATCTCGTAGATGCCTCGCTAGGCGGCGACTTTGACAGGGAGCAGGCGCTACTCTGCATAACTGTAGCTCTTCTCTGTCTCCAGAGATTGCCTGCCGCCAGACCATCTATGAGCGAGGTGGTGAAAATTTTGTCAGGGGAATTGGAGCCTCCACCGCTGCCGGTGGAGTTTTCGCCGTCACCGCCGTACGGACTTCCTTTCAGGTCTCGGAGGAAGTTGCCCAGGGCATCTTCCACTCATCGCCATCTGCCGACCTGAGCTCGCAATGTACAGAAGATTTTTAAATTTTTTCTTAAATTAATTTTGGAGGTTCTACGATATCATTTACCTCGAATCGAAAATGGTTTCTGTGAGTTTTTGAATTTTCCCTTCAAAGGTAGATGTGTACTATAAAATGCATAGCTGGATGCCCTGTTGGCGTTTCGATGAAGTTTTTTCTGTACGCCTGGTTCGGTCAGGCAAGCACTTAATATTTTTGTACAGTACCGTGTTATTCATTACTAAAACTAAAAACGAATTTTCCTGTAGTCTCTACAATGTCCCATCTTTATTGTAACAGAGTTTGAATCCCAAAATGGGTGGTAATTTTTCTCTTCTGAACTGTATATCTAATGTATCTGGATTTTTGGATGACGTAGATCTCTGGTTTGCATTTAATCTTCTGTCATCTGTTTATAAGAAATAAATATGGTGTATTTACTTCTGGAAAATATGGATCCATGGGACTTGTTTTAAATCTTCTCTTATCTTGATCATTGCTGTTTTTGGATTAATGTTTTGAATTTTAGCAAGTGTCACTTCTTCAATTTATCATCATTTTGGGTCATTTCAATTTTCGCTTTCATTAATCTTTTGGAACAGAATGAAAGTTCATAAGAGGAAAAAAAATTCAAGCGCAGGTTTTTATGAGGCTGTTAGTTTGTTCAATTGAAAACAGAAAGAGGGAAAGAAATTTGTGGTTTTTTTACAATTTATTTTCAATTTCTAAATAGTAGTTAGATATTTCATTAAAATAGAAAAGATTTCACATTATCCTTTTTCAATTTAAGCATGAGAATATTCTAAATATATGTTTAAATCTAAACATAAAACGCATTTAAACAGTTCCCAAGATGTAAGATTAAAATTTTGGATCAGACCCTCGCCACTATAATTTTCAAAATATTAAAATAATTTTTTTTACACAAATAAATTCACAAGCACTTAAAATGGAATTATCATTTTCTAATTAAAGCATTTCCGTTTGGTCTGGTGATCTGTCCATTTGCCAATTATGCATTTTTCACTGCATTTGATTCTTTTAGTTAAACTGTGTTATGCCATGTAATTTGGAAGGCAGGCAATTTTCAGCGTAATATCTAATTATGTTTTTAAATTTTAATTAATTATTATTTAGGTCAAATATGCAGAGCATATTTTTTAAATTTTAAATAACTAATATTTCAGTATCTTGAGGTTTTTTAATTTGATTGCCATCTTTCTTTTATATTTCATAAAGTCAAATATCATCGTGCGACTTTATTTTGATGATTTGAGCTTATATGCCAATTCGTTGAAATTTGTCTGCTTATTTTAATTAGCATATATATGAAAGTAATTTTTTTGAGATATTATGCCATCAACACTTACAAGAAGTAACTTTTTAGTTATTTCTGCATAAATGAATATTTAATATCATTATTTTTTAAGTAATTTTTTTGTTAAGCACATATTTAGGAATCAAGTTATTGTATGTTTCAATATGCTTTGTGAATATGGAGTATTGGATTTTTGAACATCTTCAACACACTTGGATTATCACAATACATAATTATAAGATGAGGTTGTGGGTGACGAAGACCTTTAGGGAGTTGTTTATGAAAATACTATTTCACGTGTCACTGCAAAATTCTTGTATTTTGCTACAAGGCATGACAATACAACATTAGGTTGTTTTACACAATTTCATCCAAGATTAAAGCAATAACTAAAAGTTGATATCTTAGAGTCTTTGTAACTTGTTCAATTGAAATTTTAAAAACTAGCAAGTTCGAAATATTCATTCTTTGAATTTATCTCAATCCAATTTCATGTTCCTTAAATATATTTTGGAATTCACTTCGTAGCTGACCAATAACTTTGTTGTGGATGAGCCATGAGTTGAGACAAGATTCTAGTTGTATAAGATCATGCTTGGATGAATAGTAAACTAAATCAAATTTCCTAACATACTCCTATATGGTGCTTCATTGACCACTTTAACATCTAGTTTTTTAGTCAACTTAGTTCTTATTTCCATTAGCATTAGTGAAGCTTTACAATCTTGCATTTTGCATTGTGTAAATTTCTTTGGTGTACTTCATTTAAGAGGAATATTTTTCTAGGTGTTTTTCACTTGTCAACTACAAAAAAGTAATGAAACAGTCCAAGCTTTGACATCTTAAAATTGGTCATCATGCCATCTTTTGCTTCATTGATTAGCGATTGATAATTTCCAATGATGAGTAAATTGTTAATAGACAAAACAATGAAGAGTAACTTGTGAAAAAAACCTAAATGTATATATTGGATCAATATCAAATTTATGAAATACCCTATGAAGAAAGAACTTACCAATTTTTGAATAATAAGAGTCATCATATTTGACAAGGATGCATTTTTTACACTTATCATGGGACATCATTTTCTCTTTTAGAATGTGCCTACAAACAATGCTCTTAACGATTCTAAAATGTCTAACCAATGATTTCTACTTGACCATGTTTCTTTGAAGAGAGGCTTTCCTAGATTTTAGTTGAGATTTGGTTGATCAAATCTGCTATCATATGAATTGCTTCTCCCTATAAATTATCCCCAAGATTACAAGTCTTGAGCATTGATTTAGCTTTATGTTGAAGTGTCATGTTCATTCTTTCAACTACTTGTGTGTATGAAAATATGCCTATCATAATGAATTCAAAACACAATCAATAAAACTTTATATCAAAGAAGCTTAAAGAAGAATAAACAAACTCTTCTTCAAAGTCGTTTTATTGTTCGCTATCTCCAGCGTTTCATTGACTCAAGTTGCTATCAGATTTAGTATGCCAAGCTCAACGAAATGGACTACTAGAGAATGGGATTTAAACTAAAATGCATAATATACTATGATGCAAAATTATGCTATGCTATGATTAGATTTTCGCTAAGATATGATTAATGATAGAATGCTAAAATGCGTAAGCGTAATTGCGCGCGCGCGCGTGTGTGTCTAACCAATGCTTGGATTCGCACATGTACTTATAGAGTTTTTCGAGGATTTTGATTGACTGAGTTGATCAACGGCCGTGATAATTCCTGACAGATTGAATGGTCGAAGATGGATGAGACTGGAAAGAAAAATAGAAGAAAACGAATAAAGTAGGATTTTTCTATTTTCATGGAAGAGATAAGATGAGATGATTTAAAAAATCATCTTTTTTAGAAGATAATGGAAAGATATTGAGAAGATAAATAATGAATTATCAAATTCAATTATTTATTTATGAGTGCATGTAGATTTTTCTTAATTAAATAAATATTTAATTAAGATTTTGAGGAAATCAGAAGATTTCATAATTAAATGAAATATCTAATTATGATTTAAAGAAAGCAGAAGATCTTTAATTAAATAAAATTGCCGGTATTGGCATGGTGTGATGGTTTATAGGTGGCATTGTTGTTCTTGCCCCCAAGGTTCAAACCCCGTTGGGGTGGTATTGTTGAATGGTTGTATCCGGTTCATAGCTCCGGTCAAAAGCGTTTACCCTTGATAAAAATAAAATAAAATTAAATAAAATATTTAATTAAATTTGAAGAAATGACATGTGTTATGAAATTAATTAAATAAAATATTTAATTAATTAGAAAAAATAGAAGAAAATAAATATTTAAATTTAATTAAAACAAAAGATTTAATTAAATTCAAAAGATGATAATTAATTTAAATAAATAAAATGTATTTATTTAATTAATCAAGTAGACATGTGAAATAATTTAAATAAAATAAATTTATTCAATTATGGTGGGAGAATAAAATGAATGAACAATATAATTAAATTAATTAAATTTAATTACATGTAGAAGACTTTAGAGAAATTAATTAAATAATAAATATTTAATTAAATGTCAGGATTAATTAGACATGACCAATTTTATGCACATACACTACTCTATCTTGTTGTGGAGTATATGAAGTTGTGAGTTGCCTCTTGATTTGATGTTGTTGCTCTCCAAAGTTGTTAGCACTAGTAAACTTTATAGATATGCCACCTAATATATTATCTACTAGTCTACAAAATTCTTCTAAAAAAATTACGACACTACCAAAAAAATGTCTTAATCCTATACTATATTAATGATCTTTACACAAGTTCTCTTTGCTTTCATATGGTGAAGCCTTTAGTTTTAACATGCCGACATTATTTTAATATGTACCTATCAATGCATTTAATTTGTGGGTCTTGGTACTTTTTTCTTATGACCTCTTGATATATTATTTATTAATACTAAATCTTTATATATTTTAATATGTGACCTCTCTTTGTTCAAAATCATGAACATATTGCTTTCAATTACCAACTCACATAAATATGCTGTCCGCCCAACTCTAAAAAATAAATTCTTACAAGATCTTTTAGATTCAATAATGATCTTTATAATCAACATTGCAATACATAAAAACACATCTCCATACACAAACACAAAAGATTATGATAAACAAAATTTAAATTTAAAATAAAAATAAAATTACCTTTTACACTTTGAAGATGGTGTGCATGAGATTGAAGTAAAGGTATGAAATTATAACAGCTTTGAAAACTGCGATATTGGTGTAAGGATTCAACGTGTAGTTTTACAAGTCAAACTCATTGGCCCATGTTTCATGAGTAGTGGTTTACAAGAACCCTTCTCTCATTATAATGAATTGTCCGCTTAACACTCATTGCATCTAAGTGATGCTCACAGAGGTGAAGCACTGGACCTTCCCTCCTACTTTGACACGCTGTGGAAATTAGCTTTGAAAACCCTACTTTTACATTTTGAATAGTTAACATGAACAGTAATAATTGGCAGGCCGTGATATTCTTTCACCCATATCAAATTGAAAAAAAAGAAGTTAATCTGTGATGGAACTGGGATGAAAATAACGCCGGCATGAGTAATGATTTTTTGTAACTGAGCGAGTGTCCTACTTGTGCACAGCAGATTCTCTGTTCATGACGTAACATTCTTGGTTTTACATGGGCAGAAAGGGTCCCCAAGAGGGCGGACATTTTGTCAAACAGATGCCATATATCTGTCCTTTTCTGTCGTTGTAAGCTATTTAATTTTACAGTGACATGTTTGGCACTCATGGGCACCAGGAGTTTGAAAGACAACAACTAGTTTTTGGAGTACAGACAACCTCAACTACTCCTGGTTCGATCTGCCATCCTCCAAACTAAAAACGACAGCTAATTGGCACCGTATGTGTAATTATGGCTGTCCTTTAGCTTATGGATAGTCTTGAAGGAGTCAGCAACAAAGTGCCAGTAATTGGATTCTGTAGGAACTGTTCACAGTAGATGCAAGATTTTACATTAAAAGTCATTTGATCTTTACCAAAAATAGGTGAATGTTTTATCAAGGGAGATACTTTGATTGGTGAGATTGCCTGCATTTTTCAAACATTAATAGCATGTCGGATTCGTAGCTTTTATTTTCAAAACAATCTGGATTCCATTCTTATCTTGTTATATCTGCTCTGCATGCGGAGATATAAGTAGATATTCTTTTCACATTAAGTATTAATTCATGTTGGAGGACTGTATTGTCCAATGCATAAAGAGATATGCTGTATAGCTTCACGTGGGAGGTCTTGAGGTCCATTCCCTTGGGGTGGTCACCTCTGTCGTGCTGGGCCCCACTTGATGTCCCCGTTGGGTTCAGGACTTGAAGTGGTGCCGACGGTTTACTATGCGCCCATTCCTCGACTTACTAGGGCGTGTGCGTGGGGGTTTGCCGTGAAGTACATTTCTTCGGAAAAAAAGAAAAAGAAAAAGATATGCTTAGTGTTTCCATTTCATGGTTCATAGTCATCTATCATATCATGGGTTTATATATATCTTTTGATATAATGTGGATAATTATATATATTTTTTAATTTTTGATAGTTTATTTAGAATGCTTTTTATGTGGTAAAATCTTTTTGAAAATTTAATTGTTTTTCTATAGTAAAAATGTATGAAAATAGTCATACAAATATTTAATTTGGTTATTTTTCTGTATCTTTTCTATGTTTTTTACTTATGTGGGTCTATTCAAATGATCGCTTATCTTACACACTTTTGAGCATATAAATATATTGAATTTTTCATAGTTTACTTTAAATATTTTTTAATGTGATAAAATCTTTCAAAAAGTTTAATTACTTTTATAGTAAAAATGTATGAATACAATCATACAACCATTAAATTTGGTCACTTGTTGATATCTTTTGTACGTTTTTCAATTATATGGGTCCATTCAAATGATCACTTATCTTACACACTTTTGAGCATGTATATATATTGAATTTTCGAATGTTTACTTAAAATATGTATTTTTATCATGTGATAAAATCTTTCAAAAAGTTTAATTGCTTTTATAATAAAAATGTATAAATATGGTCATACAACCATTAAATTTTCTCACTTGTTGATATATTTTGTATGTTTTTGAATTATGTGGGTCCATTCAAATGATCACTTGCCTTACACAATTTTGAGCTTATTTAATTCTTTTGGATCTAATTATTTTTTAATGTGTAAAGTGCCTCTGTGGGTTTATAAAAGTAAGTCAATTAAATGTGAAGTTAGAAAAAAATAGTAAGTGGTTAGGTTGATTTAAGGTTTGTTAAAGGAAATATGTTAATTATTTCCTAGTTAATCTTAGGAGGGAAGTGTTACAAATTATTGGATTTATATACAAATTTCAATAGCATTTCAACATAGTAACACCACTCAAAAATAAATAAGATTAGAAGAAATAATGAGAAGAAGAATGAAAGAAAACACAAAGGAGTGACACTAATATAATCTATGAAAAATATTGTGAAGGAAAAAACATAGTCTTCAAAGCATTGAAATAATTGTATTATCAACAACTATATGTCACTATTGAAAAAGATGTTCCAATTTTGCTCATAATGTTAAGAATGTAAAATTGTAGTATTTGGACCATTAAATAGGAGAACTAAAGTTTGGGTTATAGAGGTAGTTTTTGGCCAAAATAAAAAAAATGGATTGTTTGAAATCACTTCTAAGGATGTTTGTTGTGTAGATGTGGGTTCTATGGAAAAATCAAATTAGAGAAGGTTATTGTTTTAGATAATATTGTAGGTTTTCTTACAAAACAAATGAGTAGGGATAGCTCCCTTGGTATAGGAAGGTCATAGGCCTTGAATCTTTTACTTAATTATACTTGTATTTCTTATAGATGTGTTTGCAATGTATAATGTCAAGTGGGAGAATGCTAAGATTAAGATGTCATTTTCTTTGCAATCTTATGTGTATTTTATATGATGGTGTGAATAAGGTCTTGTACTTAGCTAATTCCTAGTAGGGGGACTTATTTGCTTGTTAAGTTTACTTAGCTGGTCCTAGGTGACCTTCTAGAAGTCTTGGTTGTCTAGATAAGATCTTATCATATCTTATCTTTTTGACTTTTTTGTCAAGTTAGTTGTCTCATAACATCGGATTAAGTCCACACATCACAATCTTGTCTAATCCTTTCTCTTATCTTGCCTTTATAAGCAAGGCCCCTCACACACATTCTCATATTCAATCTTGCATCCATAATCAAGCAATTTATTCTTGTCATTTATGCATCCATGAAGGAGGTGAAGTTGGCAATGGTGATTATGAAGTTATTTTTAGCAAATTTATCAACTTGGGCATTAGAATTGAATAGTGGATCATGTTGCATGTTTTTGGTCGGTTTCATATGAGTTTGGTGATGATTTTGGATGTCTACCTTGGGATATGGGCCATTATGAAGGAGTATGGAGATTATTTTTACTATTTATAGCTTATTGAGAGTTACATTTACTATTCTTGGAAGAGCCTCTTCATTTTGGATGTGGGAGCTTTTGTATTTTACCATGGTCAGATGATGGTTCATTATTTTAGGAAAATTATTTTTAGGATTTATCTCTCATTTCTCAATAAATTGAGGGCATGAGAAGAGTAGCTTTATAAGTTTATTTTATAAATACACAGGTGTTATCGAAGTGTTGTCAAAATGAAGAGTGTTAGTATGTTGGATGTATCTCTTTGTTGAAAATTAATAAATATTTATCATTTTTCTCTTGTGATATTTTTTGTTGAAAGGGTTTCTCCACATAAAACTTGTGTTAATGGGTGAGTGCAGGATAATAATGGGACAAATAGCTACAATAGAAAAAATGTGTTTTTACTTAGCCAAAATCGTGAAATACAAGTTTGAATTTTTGTATGGGTCAGATAAAATTTGATCTGGGTTTGGTAATACCAAACCAAAACAGATATCCATTAGTAACAAATATCCATTTCCCACAAGTATTTTCATTAATTTTATGTTTTTAAAATGGATATATGTTTTGAAAAGAAAAATGGATACCCATTTTTTATTTTTTTCCTACAAGTATTTTTCGTCAATTTTATGGTTTCAAAAAGGATATTTATTTTGAAGAGCCCAAAAAAGCACAATTTAGTAAAATGGGCATAATTTTTGTGTTACTTATCAAAATTTTAGTTTTTTATAGGCGTTGGGAAGGTGATTCAAAAAATATACACAATGGATAAGGTAATGTTGATAGATTATGCACCCAAAATTAATTATAATCATTTGAAGTTCCTCCATTTTAAAATTTTTAAATGCTCATAACTCTTGCATACAATGTTTTTTTCCTTTTTTTTTTGTAATAATCATCCTAAAAGACTTGTAACATTAAAGAAGTAATAAATAATAATAATAATAAAATTGTACTAAGGAGAGTAAAAAAAAATCATAAATCATCATAGAAGGCCTCCTTGTTGGCTTTGATCCTATGCACACTTTATCCCAACTTGATCTAGGAGAACATCTCTCTCTCCCTCTATCTATCTAGCTATCCCCCCTCTCCTTCTCTTTCCCTCCCCCCTCTCCTCTCTCCCTCTCTTCCCATCTCTCTCCTTTTCCCTTACTCTACCTCTATCATAGTATCTCTCTTCTCTCTCTCTCCCCATCTCTACCTAGCTCTATCCCTTTCTCTTCCCCTCTATCTTTCCCAAGCTCTATATATCTCTACATATCTCTCGGGCTAATGCAAGAAGTTGGGTACACAAAAGCTCAAAAAGTGGAAGTGTTTTTGCTGTTTTTCAGAATTTGTCACACGTGGAGTGCAAATTTGAGGCACTTACACAATGAATCTTTAAAAAAGTTAGTACTATGAAATTTAGAGTTTTGAATCTAGTTTTCAAATATGTAAATTATTCAAATACCCAGATTCTATAAATTAAATTTTGATAGGGATCTATAAAAACCACTTTTTAAAAGCCCCTTTTTTTTACAATACCAAGCACATGTACGGACAACACTTTTTGACCAAAATAAAAGTATTTTGCTAATTCCTTTTGAGAAAAGAGAGCTAACAACATGAATTTTGATCTGGATTTTTTTTTGTAATTTTTGGTTGAATATTTTTTTTTTATTAAATTTTTATTGGCCTTAATTGTTGTTTATAAAAATCAACGTGTACGGACAACATAATTGGACCTAAACTAAACATTTTTTGAATCTTTTTTTTTTCATTATGTAGAGAATTGTTTGAAGTTTGATGCCATACAATTTTTTTTACAAGAAACTTAACCAAAAAAAAGTTATTAAAAGACAAAAAAAACTTGATATTTCAAGTTTAAGAACTAGTTTGCTTAGAAATTGATTAAAAAATAGCAAAAATAATCCAATATTAATAAAAGTTATATATTTGAAAATTAGACATCGTGTTATCTAATGGGTTTTAATTTTATAGATTGATTCAGAAAAAAAGTCCATCAGCCATATTGCCAAAGTTGGACATTCTTCTTCAATTTGCCTTAGTTTTTTAGTTGCAGGTCAAAGGCTAAGGCTCGGATTGCCAAGCCTTTCCCAAGCCTAAAACCAAGGTAGCATGTGGGTTGGGAATTTTGAATTTTTAAAACGCATACGTGTTTTTAAAAAACGTGTACGTGTTACAAAAAGCATATGTGTTCTTTATTTTCTTGATTATTTAAAATAAAAATAAAATTAAGAAACGGGTACCCGTTTTAAAACGCGTACCCATTTTGTGTTACAAAATGGGTACGCGTTTCAAAACTGGTACACGTTTCAAAAAAAGTATTTATTTTTTTAAATAATCAATTTTTACATGTTATAAAACGTGTATGCATTATATAACGCGCATGCGTTTTTTAGTGCATACGCGTTTTTAAGGCTCGAGTACCCTAAAGCATAATGCATATGCGTTTTTTTTAATAATGTATGCACGTTTTCTGCAAGAATTTTTTTTTGGCCGAAACTCCCCCTCTTCGTGTACCCAACTTCTTGCTTTTACCCTCTCCCTCTTTTTATATCTATCTCTCACTCTCTTCCTTTATCCCTATCACTCCCTCTTTTTATGTCTCTCTATTTCTCTCCCTCCCTATATCTATTTATATAATCTCTCTCTCTATAAAGTTACCTCCATATCCCTATGTCACTAATATACACACACTCACTATTTATCCCTCCCTATCTCTATCTCTCTATCTCTTCCCCTCTCTCCATATCTCTTTATAGCTCTCTCTCTATTACTTGTCTCTATCACCTCCTTTCTCTCTCACTCTTGCCCCTTCTATCTCTTTATCTCTATATATCTCATTATCTCTACCTCTCTTTTATTCATTCTCTCTATCCCTTTCTATCTATATCTTTCTCTACCTCTATCTCCCTATCCCTCTTTATCTCTCTATATCTTCCTCTATCAATATTTCTCCCTCTCCCTCTATATATTGATCTATCTCTACCCCTCTTATTCTCTGTCTACCTCTCTACCTATCTCTCTCTCTCCCTTTCTCTACCTCTATCTCTATATCTAACCCCTCTCTATCTATCCCCTCTCTCCCTCCCTCTATCTCCCCTATCTCTCCCTCATTATCTCTCCCTCTCTATCTCAATTTCTCTCTCTATCACTTTATCTCACCATTTATATCTCTATCTCTCTATATCTTCCTCTTTGTCTCTCCCTCTATATTCCTAACTCCCTATATCTATATATCTTTATCTCTCCATTTACCTCTCTCTCTATCTATATATCTATGATCTCCCTCTCACTCTATCTTCCACTCTACCTTTCTATCTTCATATATGTCTCCCTCTTTCTATCCATCCTTCTCTTTCCCTCTTTCTCCCTCTCTCTTCTTAGACATTTATATCTATATCTCTATTTTTCTCTCTATATCTCTCCCCCTATCTCTATCTCTCCATATTTCTCCTTTTATCTCTCCCTCCCTTTACCTCTATTTCCTTATCTCTTCATCTCTGTTTACACCTATATCTATCTTTATATTTCTATCTCTCCATTTCTCTCTATCTCATTCTCTCCCTATATATTTATCTATTTCATCTCTCTCTATCCCTCTCTCCTCTCTTTGTTTATCACTCCCTCTACCTTTCAATCTCCATATCCATCTCCATATATATCTCTATTTTTCCTCTCTATCTCTCTCCTTGTTGGTAATGGAGATTGATTATGTTCCTGATTCAATTTTTTTTCTTTCAACTATATTTGGATCTTAATTCTTGTTGAGCGGTGTGGGGGTGATTTCCCCTTCCACTTCTATTTATAGAAGAGAGAAAGAAATAGGGAGTGTATGTATGTATTAGTGAGAGAGATATAGGGAGATAAAGATACATAGTGTTATATATATATATATAGAAAGAGAGATAAATATAGAAATAGGGAATGATAGGGAGAGATCAGGATAGAAAGAGGGAGAGATTATTAGAGATAGAGAGATAGAGATGGGGAGGGAGAAATAGGGATTGTGTGTATGAACTTGATAGAGAGATATGGAGATGGAGATAGAGAGGGATAAATATATATATAAATAGAGGGAGAGGGAGGGAGAGAAATAGAGAAATGGGAGAGAGAGAATAATTATAAAGCTATAGAAAGTGAGAGTGATAGGGGTAGAGGGAGAGAGGAGAGAGGGCTAGAAAGAGGGGGACATATCTAGAGATATACATGACTTGGGAAAGATGGAGGGGAAGAGAAAGGGAGAGAGATAGGTGGAGAGGGGGAGAGGGAGAGGAAGAGAAGGAGAGAGAGTGGGGAAAGAGAAATAACTAAATATATAGCAAGGGAGAGGTGGATAGAGAGGAAAAATAAATCCAAAAGGTACACTTTTATAGTGAAAAAGTAGAAATATCAACTATGTATCAAATGTGAAAATGAAACCATAATGCGGTTTTCATGGATGTGAAGGGTAAGTAAAATTGATTTCACAATCAAGATAATAGAAAAAGATGTAACAATATAAAATCAATAAATAATTGGTCATGATTTAAGAGTTTTAAATATAAAATTGAGATGTAAATATCATAAAATTGTAGACCTAAGAAACCCTAATATGAATAAGAAATCATATAAGAAGATTAGGTTGTATAGGATTGATTAGGTTTATTAAAATTCAAAGAGGTCTAAAGAGGGACAAAGAGAGGTGCAATGGAGGAAGAGGTAGAGAGATAGGTCTAGAGCTTGGGAGAGAGAGATGAAAGACATAGGGAGGGAAGGAGGGAGAGGTAGTATAGAGAGAGTGAGAGGGGCTCCCCGCTCTAGAGGGAGAGATATAGCTACAGGGATAGGGAGAGAGAACCAAGATTGAGAGAAGTAGAGAGGGAAGAAGAGGGAGGAAGAGTTAGAGAGATAGGTCTAGAGAGAAAATGGGAGTTCTAAAGAGGTAAAAAGAGGAATTTCTAAACTTTTTTGAGTCACAAAAGGGAACGAAAATAATGCTTCTTGACTCCACAATTGAAAGAATCTTATCCTCAATGGAGAAAATTCTAGTGGGTAATTTTTTTCCTTTCGCCCCTTTGTCGATATGTTTCGACATTGGATTGTTGTTAAATGGCATATGAAGGGTAGTGTTGAAGTGAGCATTACGGTCGGGAATATGTTCCTCTTTAGGTTCATGTCCAAGGATGATCTTCTGTTGGTCCTTTCTACGAGCCCTTCATTATATGGAAAACACAACTTATCTTTATGTAGATGAAAGTCAGGGTTTGACCCTATTGAAAATCTAAACAAAAAAGCTTCCATCAAGATCAGACTACCTAGAGTCTACCTCTCAATTTTTAGGATGATATGATGTTTCAATGGATTGAAAACTCTATAAGAAACTTTATTACGATGGACAAAATAATAAGGAAATTGTATAGGTTAGTATTTTATCATTTTTGTGTTAATATTAATATTCACAAGACTCTTCTGAACTTCATCATTTTGGATTCCGAGTTTGGGAAGTGGTCTCATCCAATTTGTTATGAAAATTCTACCATTTTCTCTAAAAATGCTCAAAATCCTAACACCTAATTATTGATTGTAAAGCCCCCTTGAAGGGTAACCAAAAACTTAAAGATCCTTTGGTTATGCCTAGAGAGTCTTTAGAGGGATATCCTTTAAAGGAGGGCATCTTGAATATCCTATCAACCCCTCCAAAAAATGGAAATATTGAAGAAAAAATTAACACTCTTGTGTTAAAAAATCATCCACTCTTCATCTTCTATGAGAAGGAATGCATTATATCAGAAGATGAACAATAGGAGGATGTGTTGCCAATGACCCTAAGGAAGTAAACCCCCATACCTCCTTTAACAGAGGAGAAAGAAGATGGGGAAATATCAAGTGATTTCCTTACTAGTCAGATCTCCTTGGAGGCTCCCCTCCATGTTGTGAAACTTTGATGGGTACTCAAAAATAAAGGTTAGTTCACCTATTTCTCAGAGTGAAGACACAAGTAAACCAACTTCTAGTCAATGTTCCTTTGACTTGTATAGATGGTTAACACCCAAGAAAAATGGTAACAATAAGAAAGTAGACATAGGAGTGGAGACTAAGGTGGGCACACCTTCCCAATGAAAGACAAGACAAAGAAACAACAAAGATTATTACCATTGGTAGGCAAAGAACATTAATTAGAGACATCCTCCAAAAATAATTATAAATGATTTTTTCTTGGAACATCAGAGGGCTCAATAACCCTTAGAAGTAATTATCTCTAAAAAATTACCTTTTAGAGAATGAAACTAATATCATTTTAATCTGAGAAGTCCAATGAATAACACCAATTTCTAGGTCATTGCAAAGAATCTATGGTCCTCTACTCAATTCTTTATCTGTGAGGTTGTTGGAGCCTCGCAAGGTCTAGTTACTATGTGGAACCCAACTATGTTTGTTGGTAATATATAAACTTCTTAGGAGTTAAATTCTCCTCTACTAGTTTATCTTGGAATCTTATAAATATTGATGCCCCTAATATGCGTAATTCAGTGGATGGTTGTTGGGGACTTCAATTGCCCTCTTTCTCCTTCTAAAAAAACTTGGGGGCCTAATTGATTACATCAATAACATGGGTGATTTGGTTGATCTGTTGAACTCTACTGGGCTCATGAACATTGACCTTCAAGGTCATCTTTTCACTTGGACTAATAGGAGAATTGGTGTGCACCTTATCCAAGTAAAACTAGACCGTTTCCTGATTTCCTCAAATTGTGACTCTATCAACAACCTAAACCTTTTTTCTTTGTGTATAACTATGTCAAATCATAACCCCCTTCTTCTAGATTGGAAACATTGTACTCCTTCTAGCCATTTCCCCATCGAGTATGAGATAATGTTTGCTTCACATCCTAGTTTCAAGGATTGTACATCTTTAATTGGTGGAATATCCCCATTCATGATTCTGCTATGTTTAAGGTGAATCAAAAACATAAAAATATCAAAAACAAAGTGAAAGGTTGGAATATGCTAGTTTTTGGTGATGTTTTTCACCACAAGAAAAATCTTGCTACAAATCTAAGATGTAGAAAAAGGAAGAGGCTCTAGGCTTTTTCTTTTAGGGATTGGACACCTTTTCACAACATTTCATTTAGAATTTGAGGTAGTGAGGGTTTGATGGATTTGAACAAGATATATGATTGACTTACAACCTAAAAGGTGACTCAACTTACCCTTGACCAAATTTGAAATGAGCTTAAGGATGAAATACAATGATTCAATTGACCTAATGACGCAAATAACTATTCTAATGCAAATACAATAGATTTGAGAAGTCACAGAGGAAATCCGACTACATAAATGGATTGAGCAGGACACTATACACCTATGGTATAAATTTGAGCCTAATTTTTTAGGATATTTCTTCTGGGGGTGCCATTATCCTTGTTGACCAATTTCAAATCTATTTTCGCAGTCCTCTAGTGCAAGATTAGAGCTTTCATTCTCCACTTGTCACACTATCATATCATTGTTGGATAATTCTATAACTGAGTTTTTGTTTGTTGTTAAGGTGTAGGGTTTGATTAAAATAATGGATAATTTTCCTTCAAACTTCTCCCACTCTTCTTTGGACCTAAAACTTGGACATTCAAAGATAATAGAAGAAATGTTGTGCCATTTAGGGGCTTTCCTTAGTCAACCCCATGTTAGTGTTTCCACTTCCAAAATGGAAATTTCAATGATAAATGGATAAATAATAGGAAGGAATGATGAATCAATAAAGTTCTACAACTCACCACCCTTCAATGGCTTCCTTGAAGGACTGAAGTCATACAAATTGTTGGAAACAATGTCTCTCAACCTTGTAATTACATAAGGTTTACTATTGATAGGTAGCACATGTGGGGGTGGGGTGGGGGAGGTACCCCCCTACAAGGGGTCTGGGGGATCATCCCTCAAGAAAGGGGTCTGAGGGCCACATCCCTGAAATCCAAATTTTACGTATATTGTATTATTGTAAATATGGATTGTTCATCATTAGGTCTCATATTTGACGGTCAATATTTTGTTGGCTTGACTTACCCTAGAAGGAAACCCTATTTTATGAGGGTGTTGTATTATGGTTATGTATTGTGATGTATCTTGAGAGTTTGATAGCAGTCGTGTTGATCAAGCCTCTAGAACTCTAGTTGGTGATACTCCTGTGAGAAGCTTGATATGCAAGTATATTGTATCTTTATAATTTTTGAATAATATATTGGGTAGCTTTTGGAGTGTGGGGTTTTTCACTTGAAAGGATTTTTCCCACGTAAATCACTGTGTTGTGGTATGCATAATATTATGTTTATTTATGTTTAATTTTTTGTAATTGTTGAAAAGATCTGTAAAGTTTTCCATTATCCTCTCAAGATTAGTGTAGGAAGTTGTTTTGCTATCTTAGCTTCCTTACACAAATCTCCTCAAGGTTTGAATATTGCTTGCTTGAATTGCTTGGAGACCTACAAGGGTTAGTCTTCACAAACAATATAATGACATAAACATGAAAAATATCACATACACTTTGACATGATGCTTCGATCTTGAATTGTTGCAATAAATATCTAAAATTCTGCTATTGACTTGCTTGATAATGCTCTTGACAATAATTACTTGTTAGTTTTCAAATGATGCAATAACTATGTATTTATATGCAATTATTCTAATTTATTGAAAATTAAATCCCAATGGTTGACTTTAGACATTTGAAATTTAAATAATAAAATGTTGACACCGACATATTTGAATTTGGGGCCAAAATAGGGGAAATAGGCACCCTAGGCACCAATTCCTTGGACCTATTTTTTAGGAATTAATGAGTAGCTTGGGAAAATCATTAAATGAATACTTTGCTTTGTACTTGAAAAATATCAAAAAATGATTAAAATGGGCCACATAATGCATAATTTAGGAAATCATGTGTTCAATTAGGTCAAATTACTTAAGGGGGAGCAAAACATAGTGTGGAATTGTCAAGGGTGAAAATTTATGATGCTACATTTAGCTCCCACTTGAGTGAGAGTATGAACTTATGCTCAGACTTAGATTAAAGTAGAAAATATGTCAAGAGGGGTTTGATTGTCCAAATGTTGAAGAGATAGGATGACAATGAATCTAGGGGGAGCATGCAAGCCCCTAGGATCCAATATCCCCTGGAAAACCAACATGAGCACAAAGTAACAAACACATATATGTAATGTAGTAAGACAACATACATAAATATGCACAATGTCAAAATGAAATGCAAAATGAGGGTATGAATATCATGGTCTAGCAAGTTGTGTTATGCTAGGATCCACACCAAAGTCGTTCATGACTCACAGATTAAAAAATTCTGATATTTGTTAGGTGAATCACAAACAAAAGGCATCACGGGCTAGTGAAGTCCGATATTCACTAGGTGAGCCCCCAAGACGAAGTAGCAAAAATGAGAAGCACACAAGGACTAGTGAAGTATGATATTCACTAGGTGTGTACCCATTGTCAACCATAACAAGAATTATACTCCCTGATAATTCTAATATGGTGCTACAAAATTGTTGTAGCATCGCAAATTTTCACCCTTAACAATTCCACACTGTGTTTTGTTCCCCCTTAAGTTATTGGACCTAATCTAGCACCTAATTTCCTAAATTATGCATTCCATGGCCCATTTTAAACAACTAACGAAAAATTCCAAAAAGAACAAATGCATTCATTTAATACTTTGCCCCCAACACCTTAATTTTTGAAAAATAGGGTGTGGACATAGTTGCCAGGGCGAATTAGTCACCCTATTTTGGCTCCAAATTGAAACATTTCGGTGCCATCTTTTTATTGTTTGAAATTCAAATGCCCAAAGTCAGCTATCGAGATTTAATTTAGGAGAAAATAGAATAATTGCATATAAATACCTAGTTATTATATCATTTGAAGGACATCTAGAAAATTATTAGAGAAATTATTATCAAGAGCACTATCAAGCAAGTCAAGAGAAACATTTCAGAGATTTATTGCAGCAATTCAAGATCCAAGAATCATGCCATTTAAGTGTATGTGAGTTCATGTTTATGTTTGTTAAGACTAATCCTTGTAGGTCATTAAGCAATTCAAGCCAGCAAGATCCAAACCTTGAGGAAATTTGTATGACTCCAGTCCTTCAAGGAATCCATTGAAGGGTAGTGAGCTGCAACCTATTGAACTTATTCATTATTCCTTTTTATCATTTATCCATTTATCATTAACATTTCTATTATGGAACTGGAAACAATAACATGAGGTTTGACTAAGGAAAGCCCCTAAATGGCACAACCCTTCCTCTCTCTTTGAATGTGTAGTTTTTGGATCTAAAGAAGAGTGGAGGAGGTTTGGAGATCAATTATTCATTATTGCAATCAAACCATATGCCTTGACATTAAATGAAAACTCAGTTACAAAATGTAGTGTAGGAAATTTTATACCCTTTAGAATTTCACACTTTGTTTGGGTCCCTTAATTTATTAGACTTAGTTAAGCTTCTAATTTTCCAAATTATGCATTCTAAAGCCTTGATTTTCCCATTTTCTTATAGGGAAATTGACATTTAATTAATGCAATTAATGTTTTGATCACCTTGAAATGTGAATGTCTTAGACTTTTAGACCAAGACCCATTCACCCTTGGGAAAGGGTGAATGGGTCCCCTTTATGTCCTAGGACCCATTTTTAAATATGTTTTTGGCAGTCTTTTAATGATTCAAATTCAATATTCAATTATTGGCTTTTGGAATCTAGTTTTTGAGAAATTAGATAAACACCTATAAACACATAGTCTTTTTATCAATTCAAATCTAAGAACACTCAATGATCAATCGCACGACTTCATATGAGAAAATATTATTGTCAAGATCATTCAAGAGTAGATTTATCAGTCATTTGTTGTAGCAATCAAGATCCTATCATCATGTTCAAGCTTATGTGTGTTTGTGTCATCTTGTGAAGGCTAACATGCATTATTGATCCTAAATCATCCAAGCATTTTCAAGTGTCCAGATCCATAAAGAAAAGCAAGATCAAATTCCTTGGAGTGATGTGTTTTTCTTTAGTCCTCTAAGGGAAGCCATTGAAGGTTTGGTGAGTTGTATAAAGAAAGTTTTCATTCATCATTTCATTCTCCATTATCATTATCTTTCTATCAAGGTTTAATTGGGTTTGACTAAGGAAAACCCCCATTCAAACAAAAAAATCCCCTCTTTATAACGACAAATTATAGATTGAAGAAGGATTGAAGATCTTGAAGAAATTTTTTGTATTGTTGCATAAGTTGTCATCATTGTTGTCAAGCCACATAAACTCAATTGCAGATTTTATTTTTGACTTTTCGATAGTGAAACCTATGGAAAATAGAAGATAGGATCTTGCCTCAGAGGACTGCCAAATAAATTTTAGAATCCCTAACCAGGACCCATTCACCCTAGTGTGAACCTATCCTTCAACAAACTCAAAACCAACTTTTGGTGACTGGTACATGTGTCTTAATTCCTAACCCAAGTTCTCAGATTTCCCTACAAACTATGGTTTTAGTTTTTATACTTTTGAGAATTTGCATTTAATGTTCCAGGTCTTATTGTTCATTTAGTTTGAAAATTTCACATCATTTCAATTTGGTTTCAGATCTATCACATTGTCTTAAGGACTAAGATGCATGTTCGATTGACTCACCATTGAGGTGGAAAGTCAATATTCACACCTTGTGATCTCTTTCCTAATGAAATGCCTTAGGGAAAGGTACAAATA
The DNA here is from genome assembly GCA_007258455.2 of Sequoia sempervirens. Classification (NCBI taxonomy): domain Eukaryota; kingdom Viridiplantae; phylum Streptophyta; class Pinopsida; order Cupressales; family Cupressaceae; genus Sequoia; species Sequoia sempervirens. Next base: position 109,002 of record VDFB02263808.1, read on the forward strand.
GAGAAAATAAATCCTTATTCATTAATGAACCCCCTTTCCCAAAATTTCATAGAATTATCTAATAGTGATCTAATAGTGCGACAAACAAAAACTAGAAGCTTTGACCTAGCTCCCGAAGACTACGAAAACAAATCTGAATTTCAGTCAAGAGGACACTATCACCCTGGGTGACTTAGTCCTCCATTTTTAGCCCCAGATTTGAACAATAGGTGCACAATACTCTTCTCAATCCATTTCTACTGTCTGAATCTTTTTGCAACTTTATGTGTTTTTTGTATTTGCATCAAAATAGTAATTCACATCATTAGCCTAGTCATTGCATTTCATTTCATCCTTAAGTCCATTTCAGATTTGGTCAAGGGTTGTTTGACTCAAGTCAATCATATATCTTGTCCAAATCCATCAAACCCCATCCAAAATTATATTATTCCACCCCCCCACATTCAATGAAAGTAGAAAAAGGTGCCAAACCCTAAAGAGTGCAAATCTCTAAAGGTCTTTCTCGTTTTCCTACGTATCATTTTTGGTGAACCTGACATGTTAACATTATAGACCTTCTGAAGCAATTCATTTTAGATCTAGGTTTAATATTGCATTGTTTTTCATTGTTCATTTAGGCAATCATCTTTGCATCATAAAATACATAAAAATTCAAAAATTTACATGTCATATTGCATTATAGGTTGCAATAGGGTTAATTTCATTCATCATAGCTCAGATTTATATTTCAATTGTTCTTCAAAATTTCCATTAAGTCATTTAAAATATGAAATCAAAATTCAAAGTGTTCATTGCATGCATTTAGGTATCTTTCATATAGCTCAAAAAAGTAAAAAAAGTGCATTGTTTTGTTTCAAAATTGCATCAAAATCATCATTTTCAGATTTGAGCATATTAGAAGTAGTCAATTGTTACATTTTAGATATGGAAATTGCATTCACAATTATCATTTATTGTTCAAACATTTTCAACATTGTTGCACACTTGCATTTTGAATTACATTATCATAAATTGAGCAGTTTTTGGAAAAATATTCACTATTAGACCCATTTGTACACAGACATAGAAGCCTTAAACAATATCCTAAATAGACAAAAATTTAATTTTATAAAACCCTATTCAAGACAGTCACCTTTGGTGACTTACTCCTCCTATTTTTGGCTCAAATTTTTGTGACAGAGCTCTCTCAAAATCCTTTGTCCAAATCTGTTGTCTGTTTTCTAGTGACCTATTGCATAAAAGTCTAAACCTCATTGTAATTATCATATCGTCACAATGACTAAGTTTTTTGGAATTTTTTTTATCTCCTCGAAATCCTTGGTTGATGTTTCATGTTGTGTGTTTAGCAATGATCCTAATATAGATAATGATACTCATGATCCTTCATCTCCCAATGTATATCTTCTTAATGAAGATATATTGAGGCAAGAAGAGGACATCATGAATGAATTCATAAACAATACTATTATGCCTTGCATAACCACCCCATTTTATTTTGAAACAAAATGGGTCCCCCTTCTCTTTTTGCTTTCGTTGCCTTTGTTTATTGACTTTGGTCTTGGGAATTTCTTTTATTTTCCTCCTGGGTCTGTGTTTTGTTTTATCAGATGTTGCCTCTGTCTCACCTTGAGTTGGTTTTCTTCTTGCTAAAAATTGAATGAAAAATCATAAGCAATAGTGTATTTTATGATAGTGTATCTTATGTGCTTTTGAGGACTAATGGAGACTTTGTTTTGCAGGATTAAATCATGCACATGATGATATTTGTCAGGGAGCTCAGTTGGAAAGTATCCCCCAATCCAATTTGGCATAAAATTCCTCTAAGGCAAGAGTCGGCAAGACCTTCCAGGTGTCTTGCCGACTAGTAGTGGTTCTATTCATTTTGAAATGCCTTGGTCGGCCAGACAGTTTTAATTACCGTAAGTTTTCAAATGTCTCCCCGACATGCTAAAGTCCCATTGACCAATTGCACACAAGGTTAGCGTCGCCGAAATATTTGAGATCGATGAAAGGTCTTGCTGACCCATAAGGTTTTGGTGAAGGGTTATACCTTCGGCATGATGTTTGGCCAAAGAAGCAAGGTCTCAATGACAAAGGTGGCTTCAGGGTGATGTCTCATTGACAGGGTGGAATCTTGGCGAGGTGAAGTGGCATCGGCGACCGAGTGATGTCTCGCTGAAACGGTGCCTTCGGTATAGGGTTGTGCCTTCAGTGAGATGTCCTGCCAACATCGGGGAGTTTCGCTGAAAGATTTAAGTTCGGCCAAGGGTCTCGCCGAAGTGGAAAAGTCTCGCCAACATGAAATGAAGGTCTCGGCGAGAGGGAATTGCTTTGGGGTAATATCTCTCTGACTGCTGAATGTCTTAGCGAAGGTTATGCCTTCAGCGTAATCTCCTGCCAACAGTTGTTCAAAGGCCCACATCGAGGAGAAATATTTGTATTCGCCAGGAGGTTTGGCCGAAGCATGGAGGTTTCATCGAAGGGTTCTCCCTTCGATGTAATGTCTCGACGAGGGAATAAAGTCTCACTGACATGAGATAGTATCAACATGAGGTGTCGATCCGTGGGGAGTCTTACCAAAATGAAAGGGGCTCAGGCCTAGCTCGGGATGACTGAAATGAACTCGCTGTGATGTCTCCCCGATCGATGTTGGTCTTGCCGACTAGCGGTAGCCTTGCCAATGTGTTTTCTCCCTTCGGTGTAGTGGAATGGACTCAATGAAAGGTCTTGCCGATCCAGAGGTGTCTCGGTGATAAGACGTGAGTTCAGGGTGAGGTCTTCCCAAACACGAAGGCGTCTCCCCGAGATGGGTGTACTCGCCAAAGGAAGGGAGGCTCAATATGAGGTCTTGCTGAGGGAATGCAGTCTTGCCGATGGTTTTTGTGGTATCGATATAGCTTGTGCAACTCGACATGAACTCTTGCTGACCATCGTGGGTCATGCCGATAACTGCTATAGAATGTAATCGCATTGGGGAGACACCGATGGTGTCTCACCGACATGCGATTTGGTATGAACCACTTTTGACTACATGGGAGTCTTACGTGGAGTTTGTTCCACCAATCAGAAGAAGCTAAAAGGGCCGACCGTTGATAGTTTGACTGATTGACTCCCCCTGTGAAGGAAATCAACAGAATGTGAATGACATGAACTTACGCTGTGGATGAGCTGATGGATCGGCCTGGGATCAATGGTGTTCGAATTTGAACAAAGAGTCTGGTGCTGCTTCCAGGGGATGGTCAACATGTAGAGAGGTCTAGAGTAGGAAGAAGGAGGAAGCCACGAGTCTCAAGGACAGCTGTGGTGTCTGCTGGCAGAGATGGATCCACATTAATGACAATGCTTTAGAGCATTCAAGGAAGTTTGAGGATGGACACAGAGGCCGAAAGTAAATGTTGTAGTTACAAAAGATCTACAGATCATCCCCTGAACAATCTTTCACCAATATGGACAGCGGGGATGCCATTCAATGCAACATTAACTCTATTAAAAAAGATCTGAGGGTTGACCCTCCTGCAAAAGGAAAATATTTTGTAAACCCTAAAAATAGGGGGCCAGCGCACTCTTTTGAGCACATCCTGTATATATGGCATTTTTTCCTTTTTGTAAAAGGAGGGTTCAGATATGTAGAGATAGAGATTTTAAGAGCAGTAGGAATCTTCTAAGTGGTAGTAGAGAAAAGCTTAAGAATAATAATAGAATAGGAGTTAGATTTAGCATAGACAGTCATGTACACTTCTAGTTTTCTTAGTATAGATGGAAACAATTTGGAGTCATGGATTTTCTATACACTGGTGATTGTGCCAGATTTGTAAATTTTTCTTATCTATTTCACTAACAGTAGAAGCAACCAAATATAAAATTTATTTCATATTGTGTTCCATAATGGTGTTGTCTTGACTTGATCATCTGATTTGAAAAGCTTTCAAGGAAAGAAGTTTTGTTTTATGTTTTGTTTAAATAGTGATTTAAAATCTGTTGTTAAAAATTAGCACTGTGAATGGATGAAGCTGTGTGTCAATCACAAGTTAATTTTGTTCTCCAGTTTCAGTTAGAAATTCCTTGAAAGGTAACAAGTCTGGTTAATTAGGATGAATTATTATTCTTTTCAGTTCCAAGCTTTGATCTATCTTTTTCTGTTTCTTTAAAAACCATAGTTAAAATAGGTTTTAGTTTATGTTTGATCTTAAAACAATCCAGAAGCTCAACACCAGCAGGCCCCTTGAACATTACCATTCACATCAACCATTGAGTAAAGTCAGTACAACCGAGAACCGATTACAAAGACCTTGGGAGTTAAGATATCCATGTGATCATCTTTCTCTTTCAGGAGAGCAGGATAGTAATATTTTGTTTAACTGTTGCTGTGCAATTTGGACAATCAATAGGGAACTGGCGATAGAAGGAGGGCCTAGAAGGGAAAGCTAGATAATACTAGGTTTTTCTCACCAGAAAGGTCCTGTAGAGTTCTTCAATTAGCTAGAAATCCACCACCTTTGATAGAACTCAAGACACCAATAAGACACAAGAGTCACAAGACTGGGGCAACCATCATACCACCCTTGTCAGCTCTGCTCACTCCACTAGGATTTCACCAATACCCCAGTGGATACCTATCAATCCACCTCCCAACCCATCTCAATTGCCATTACAGCTGGTTCAATCTGTCCAACAGCTAGCACGACCACCACCACCACCAATGGCATTCTTTCAGAATAATCCCTCTCCATTAGGGACCATTCCTGGAGGTTTTCACGATATGCCTAAGAATCCTAAGAAATTCTATTCTAAATACATTCATGGTGAATCAAGGAGTGCTGAAGAGAACATACAAGCTTTTAAGGATGCTTGTACCAGAGCTCAGATAGCTCACCATGATGTAGTTTGTAGGTTGTTCCCTTATTCCTTGGGAGAGATGGCGTATAACTGGTATCTTAATCTTCTACAAGGTTCCATTCTGACCTGGACACACTTGGAGAATGCTTTTATCAATCAATTCAGGGTTTATGTGGATCCATCCCTTTTGTACCACCAATTCACTACCATCAAGAAGGAGCTAGGTGAATCCTTGCCTTTATTCAATACCAGGTTTCAACGAATGTATAGGAGATTGCAAGACCCCTATCTAGTTATTGAAAATAGTGCCATTCAAGCATACTTTAGGGTTATAGACCCTTTACTTGGCTTGTTCCTACAAAGGACTTATCAGCCCACAGACATTGATTCCCTATCTAAGGTTTATCATCTAGCTATTAAGCTACAACAACAAATTAGTTCTCAACAAGGAAGTTTGGGAGGAGGTTTTCCTTCAATGGGATATCAGATGCATAGCCCAACCCCTTTATTCAATACTGTCCCAAGGGTGTCTCCTTCCCATTATGGGCCTATGTTTGAATTGCAAACTCAACCACCTGTTCCATTCTTTGCTAGTGGAACTCCTGACTTCTTTCAACAATCACAGGCTCCTCAAAGTTCCCATGGTCATCATAACCAAATTGGAACACCAAATCATGGTGGTCAGCCACCTATTGCTAAGAGTGTGGAAAGTAAAAAGACAGTTCAACTCACAAATGAGGTAGAGACCTTAAAGAAAACACTATCTCAAGTCACAAATGACATGGCTCAGCTTAGACTGGACCCCTCTCAAAACCAAGGTAATTATCCTAATCAGAGCAGTAACAACCAGGGTAATTATTAGAACAACTACAACCACAACCAAAGGGGTTATCAAGGCCAAAACTACCCTAACCAAGGGCATCAAAATCAAAATAGAGGATATAACTAGAGGCCAAATAACAACCAACAATGGAATATAGGGCCAAACAATGGTGGAATTTCTCACAATTATGAGGAGAGGCCACATACTACGAATGTGGCTGACCTCAATTTTATGACTAACTGGTGCATGCTACATGATACTGCAACCCATTCTGAGGTAAACTACCCTGAAATGGAGAAAGTTGTTAAGATGGCATAGGCAAATGCCCAAACCTTCCAAGGGAATTCAAATAAAGAAGGTGGCTCAGTAGATACAGCTATGACTTATGACCTCTTGGAGGAAGAACCTTCACTCCCAATGCAAATTGAGAATGAACCTGAGGAAGATTTGTATGATGCCCAGGCTTTTTAGACAAAGGGAGAAAACTTCCTAAGAAATGAGAATAAGGGTCCATTTACCACATCAACACCACCTAATCACATGGTGCCTCTGAATCAAAGTGCTGATAACAATCCTCCTCCACCAAAAGGCCCACCTGACTTCCATAATAGAGGTAATTCACTTGGGGTTGTCAAAAGTAATGCAGGTTATAATACATAATTTGATATTGTTTCTGAGATGCAGAAACCTAAAACCTCTTTGTCATATTTCGACATCCTAAAGTGATGCCCTGCCCAATGGAGATAGTGCTGAAAGCTTTGGAGCAAGCTGATAAATCATAAGAAAAGAACAAGGTGGCACCTGCTGTAAACATGAATGCAACCTTGTACAGAAGCAAGGTAGGTACACCATTTCTTTTAAGTTTAAGAATTTGTGGGAAGAACCTACATAATTGTCTGTTAGATTTAGGGGCTTTTGGCAATGTTATGCCATTCTCTATATGCAAGAAATTGGGATTGAACCCTGTCCAAACAAACAAGAAGGTCATCCAAATTGACAAGACAGAGGTGAATGTAGTGGGAGAGTTGATAAACATACATGTGCAAGTAGGGTCAGACCCTAGGATTCAAACCAATATAGATGTTCAAGTGGTAGACATTCCCGAGATTTATGGTATGCTGCTGAGCATAGATTTGATGAAAGGCATAGGGGGATATCTCTCCCTTGACTTTTCACATATGTGGCTACCATGGAGGGGAGTGTCTACGCATATTAGGATTGAAAGTGAACCTAGCCTCAAGCATGTCATCACTGAGTATGACTGCCCCAATGAGGTTGCTTACTTTGAAACCAGGATAGGGCTTAATAAAGGAGAGGAAATTTTAACCTTTTCTGTTCTTGATCCTAAAGAACTGCCAATACAAAAGTTCCCTGATTCTATGATTAATGAAAATCAACATGCATTGATCAAGAAGCTGCAACAGGATCAGCTGGTCTTAGGGGAAGATATCGATCTGTAGAGTCTTCTACTCCCTAATTGGTGCATGGTGCATTACCAAAATCATTCTGAATTGACTTGCCAACCCTGCATTAACATTTTGAATTATGTTTCCCAAGGTGGGGAAGCTAGCTTAAGTCACCCTGAGACAGTTGCAGATCACTTCTCATTTGAAGCCAAAGAAGCAATAATGTTAACCAGGGATAAGATACCTTCAAAGGAAGTCCCTTCTCAAATTGAACCTACCCCAGACACATTCTTGAATCAACATATTGATGAAGAACAACCCCAAGATTTGTTCGAAACCCCTGCACTCACGAATATACCAAAACCCAAGGGGTTAACCAAAGGCACAAGTGAATGTCAAAAGGATAGCCATAGATTATATGATATAGTTGTGCAGGAATTGGAAGGTGTACCTAAAGAACCTATTGAACACTCGTTCCCTATATCTAATGCAAAAGATCAAGCAGCCCCACCTCTGGCTCATCCTATCCAAATGACCACAATAACCTCCAAATGATCAACCCCAGCTCATGATCAGCTGTGGACTCTTACATTTGATGGATCCAAATCCAAAACAGGCTGTGGTGTTGGAATTGAATTAACCAGCCCGAAAGGGAAAACTTTGTTTGCTTCTTATAGGTTGCAGTTTCAATGCACTAACAACGTAGCATAATATGAAGCTCTAACTCAGGGGCTGATGTTCGCACATAAGAAGAAAGTCATAGCTTTGATGGTCAAGGGAGATTCAAAAATTTTTATCAAGCAGGTGCGTAGCCAATACACATGTCACAATAGAAGGCTGGCAACTTATAAAAATCAGGGATGGAACTTGATTGAAGACTTCAATGCTTTTGGGATTAGTTTAGTCCCAAGAGAGGAGAATCATATAGATGATTCACTAGCTGTTGTTGCAAGCACCTTGGAACCTATGCAAGGCTCAAAAATTAAGAGATTCTTAGTGGAATTGATTTCCACCCCTGCAATTCCTGATAATGTCAGAAACTTTCAAGTCTTTGATGATGATCGACATATTTTTTCTTTTCTAGCAAGCTCAAATGTTTTCAAAGGACAAATCATTGATGAGTCCAATAGGGATCAAGGAGATTGGAACCTTGAAGATTGTGATACAGAAGGGTTCCTCAATTGAAAAAGCAATAGCATTCCTAAGGGAATGGTGGCCTTGGAAAGAATTTTTGATTCATAACCAAGGGCTCGGGAGAAGATATCAGTTGAAGATAAAGGAGGCAAATATGAAATTGTTAACCTAGCTGATTCTAGCCCTGAAAAAAGTGTTTACATAGGGACATCTTGCCCTGAAGCAATCAGAAAAGATATACTGAGGGCACTAAAGAAAGATATTGTTGTGATAGCCTGGGGATATGAAGATCTAAAGACATTTGACGCTTCTGTAATGACTCATACTATCCCTCTGAAGCCTGAAGCTAAACCATTTTGACAAAAACAACGCCCTGTCAATGCCCTGATTGAACCACTGATCCTTAAGGAAGTTTAGAAATTACTTTCTGCAAGAATAATCTTCCCTGTACGACACTCAACATGGTTGGCCAATCTAGTTCTGGTCCGTAAGAAAAATGGGGAGATTAGGCTATGTGTATATTTCAAAAATCTAAACAGAGCTTCAGAAAAAGACAATTACCCACTCCCTTCTCTGGACGAAGTCTTGCAAATTGTCAATGGATCCCAGATGATATCATTCCTAGATGGTTACTCTGGATACAATCAGGTGATGGTTAACTGTGAAGACAGAATGAAGACAACCTTCACTACAAAGTGGGGAACATTTGCATACAGAAGGATGCCATTTGGTCTGATAAACGCTGGAGCAACTTTTTAGTGCGCCATGGACGTAGCATTCAAGGACTTAATCGGTAAATGCATTATTGTTTACATGGATGACCTGACAGTGTTCTCCAAGGATAGACTGAACCATGCAGTATACACTGGCTAAGTCTGTCGCGTGGTTCAGTCTATCCTTGGAGAACACTGTCAAGTCATCCATGTAAACAATAATGCATTTACCGATTAAGTCCTTGAATGCTACGTCCATGGTGCGTTGAAAAGTAGCTCCAACATTTATTAGAACAAATGGAATCCTTCTAGTTCTTCAGAGATGTATCCAATATGGCTTCTCCTTGAATCCTAAAAAGTGTGTGTTCGGGGTTTCTAAAGGGAAGCTTTTGGGACACGTAATCCCTTAAAGAGGAATATCAATCGATCCAAACCGAGTTGAGTCCATTTTGAAGATCACCAGGCCAGAAAGCAAGAAGGAAATGAGGTCTTTCTTTGGAAATATCAACTTTGTGAGAAGGTTTATCATGGGCTTTGCATAAATCGTAAAACCACTAAATGAAATGATGAAGAAAGATGCCAAGATAGAGTGGAGTAATGAGGCGAAGGCTTCATTTTCACAGGTAAGCGATCCATTTTGAAAATGCCAATCCTCACCAGCCCTGACTACTTGAGGTCGTTCTATATTTACTCTTTTTCTCTAAACATTCCTGTGTAGTTGTCTTAACTCAACGAAGAGAAGAGGGAGAGGAGAGGCCAATCGCCTTCATGAGCTCTCCATTTAAGATTGTTGAGATCAAATACCTACCTCTTGAGAAACAAGCTTTTGCACTGGTTAGAGCTGTCAAAAAGTTCAGGCACTGCATTCTCCGAAGCCAAATCATTGTTGTAGTTCCTGACGCTGCTGTGAAGTCTCTACTTATGCAGAGTAAGCTGGGACAAAGAAGAGGGAAATGGATGGCCATCTTGCAAGAGTTCAATATGGAGATACGCCCTATGAAACTTGTCAGAGGCACAAGCCTATCTAAATCCATGGCGCATGCTAGTGAGAACATTATTTTCCAGCAATACACCACTCGGTCCTTTTCCAACGACCCTTGGTATGCTGATATCATCTATTTCATCCTCAACAATCGATGTCTAGAGGGAATGAACACCACTCAAAGGAGAGCGTTGAGAATGAAGAGCTCTCATTATATGCTCAAAGGAGGATTACTATATAGGAAGAATTTTGAGGGAGTGTACCTACGATGCCTTGATCAACAAGAGGCTAAACATGTGATCACTGAATTCCATGGGAAACACGGCACAGGTCATGGTTCTGCAGGCTCATTGGCACACCAGATCCTCAGATCTAGTTATTACTGGCCGTGTGTGTTCAAAGATTCCCATCAACATACAAGAACGTGTCACATATGTCAGATTTCTACATCAAAAGAACACCATTCAGCCATGCCATTGCAGCCTGTCTATGAGGTAAGACCATTTTCTTAATGGGCGTTGGATTTTATCGGGGTCATTAACCCAAATTCTTCCACAAGACACAAATTTATTTTGATTGCTACTGATTACTGCACAAAATGGACAAAGGCTATACCTTGCAAGAACAACACAACAGAGGTTGTGATCAAGTTCCTCACCGAATGCATCACAACTAGGTTTGGGGTACCCTTCACTTTGGTATGTGACAATGGCTCTTCTTTCTCTTCTGCTGAGTTCATTTCATGGGCTTATGATCACAAAATTGTCTTGAAATATTCTTCAAACTATACCCACAATGGAGTTGCATAATCAACCAATAAGAATATCTTAGGGGTAATTAAGAAACTGTTAGAAAACAATCCTAGGGACTGGCATACCCAGTTGAGATTCATGTTATGGGAAGATAGAACTAGGATCAAGGCTGCTTTAAAGACTTCACCATTTAAATTAGTGTATGGCCAAGAGCCTGTGTTCCCTATTCATTTGCAAATACCTATCCTTGAGTTCATTCATAAATTCTACTCTAGTGATGATAGGATAGAGGTAAGATTAGCTGCCTTGTTGAAATTAGAAGAGCAGAGAGATGCCGCCTTGCAGCAATTCTTTAGTCATCAGGCTGTTGTCAAACGTTGGTTTGAAAAAAGAGCCAAAATCAAGGCTTTCAGGATATCAGACCTTGTGTTGTTATGAGATAAAGCTAGTGAAAAGAAGGGTGGTCACCAGAAATTTGATAAGCTCTCGTTGGGTCCCTATCAGATTGTTGAGATCCTAGGAGAAAATGCTTTCCAATTGAGTAGTTTAACTAGAGAACTTGTTCCCTTGCATGTCAATGGGCAGTTTCTTAAGCATTATTTCGAGTCATAAAGCTTGCTAATTCTCTTCCTTTGTAAGTGGTTTGTTGTTCTTTATGTAAATAATTTTTTTGTTTCCTATTTGTAAATAATTTGATTTTTTTTTTTTTTAATCTGTTTGTAAATAGTTCTATTGTTGTTTGTTGGTTCTTTCCTTCTGTCCTTTCGTTTCCTTTGCTATTTGGTTTCTATCTTGTTGTTCTTTGGGGTTTTCTCTGATCTTTCCATCTTAAAAGGTGGGTTGTTATCTGAAACATACTTTGGTTATTAGGAGAGAAGTGGTTTAGGTATTTTCAGGTTTGTTGATTGGGTGCTCTTGTCCTAAACTCTTTGTTTTATGCCCATTGTCAATAAGAGTTGTGGAAAGTCTCAAAAACAAGGTGCAAAGTAAATGACCTTCATTAGCTCCTCTAAATCTGTCACAAATTATCAAGATCATCTCCTTTGTAATGGCATATTTGTCTTAGGATGATAGTGTTGTAAGATTTGAGTGAAAAATCTAATCTCCCAAGTGTTGTTACGAGGTCTGTGGTAGTTTTCAACCTAGAACAGATGTTAAACATCTGACATATTGAGAGAAAATTGAATGAAATATCTGAAAAAAGAGAAAAAAGAGAAAAAAGAAAAGAGGGAAAAGAATGATCTAAAAGAAAATTTGACTCAATATGAATGGGTGATTCCAATATCTCTATCGGGGCTATGGATGCCTGGCTGGTAGTAGAGCAATGCTGTGAGAAAACTAGAGGAATCTCCATCGGGGCTATGGATGCTTGACTGGTAGCGGAGCAATGCCTGGGATGTCATTGCACGACAACTAAAGGGAATCAACTCATGTAGCTCAAGTCTTGCACATTGTTGTTCGAAAGATGAAGAAAAATTTATAAAAGAGTGATGCACAATCAAGCACACACATAGATTTAGGGGTGGCCATTGTTGATTTACATTTGAGATTCTAGCTCAACCTTGGTTGTTAAAACTGACCCAACTGGAGTTGTGATGTTCATAAACTAGAGATTCTAGGTAGCTGAATCCTTCAGTTTCTTGAAAATGATTAAACCATTTTTCCAACCGAGTCACCATTTGTTAATGCCTTGCATAACCACCCCATTTTATTCTGAAACAAAATGGGTCCCCCTTCTCTTTTTGCTTTCGTTGCCTTTGTTTATTGACTTTGGTCTTGGGAATTTCTTTCGTTTTCCTCCTAGGTCTGTGTTTTGTTTTATCAGATGTTGGCTCTGTCTCACCTTGAGTTGGTTTTCTTCTTGCTAAAAATTGAATGAAATGATCATAAGCAATAGTGTATTTTATGATAGTGTATCTTATGTGCTTCTGAGGACTAATGGAGACTTTATTTTGTAGGATTAAATCATGCACATGATGATATTTGTCAGGGAGCTCAGTTGGAAAGCATCCCCCAATCCAGTTTGGCATAAAATTCCTCTAAGGCAAGAGTCGACAAGACTTGGTTCTATTCATTTTGAAATTCCCCGGTCGTCCAAACAGTTTTAATCACCATAAGTTTTCAAATGTCTTCCCAACATGCTAAAGTCCCGCCCACTGATTGCACACAAGGTTAACGTCACCAAAAGATTTGAGATCGATGAAAGGTCTTGCCGACCCATAAGGTTTCGGCGAAGGGTTATACCTTCGGCATGATGTCTGGTTGAAGAAGTAAGGTCTCGGTGACAAAGGTGGCTTCGGGGTGATGTCTCACTGACAAGGTGGACTCTTGGTGAGGTGAAGCAGCATCAGTGTAGCGGTTTAGGCTCACTAAGAAGTCTCGATGACCGAGTGATGTCTCGCCGAAAGGGTGCCTTCGATATAGGGTTGTGCCTTTGGCGGGATGTCCTGCCAACATCGGGGAGTTTCGCCGAAAGATTTAAGTTCGGCAAAAGGTCTCGCCGAAGGGGAAAAGTCTTGCCAACATGAAATGAAGCTCTCAGCGAGAGGGAATTGCTTCGAGGTAATATCTCCCCGACTGCTGAATGTCTCACCGAAGGTTATGCCTTTGGCATAATCTCCTACCGATAGTTGTTCAAAGGGCCACATCAGGGAGAAATATTTGTATTCGCTAGGAGGTTTGGCCGAAGCATGGAGGTTTTGCTGAAGGGTTCTCCCTTCAACGTAATGTCTCAACGAAGGAATAAAGTCTCGCCGACATGAGATAGTATTTACATGAGGTCTCACCGATTAGTGGGGAGTCTTACCAAAATGAAAGGGGTTGGGGCCTAGCTCAGGATGATTGAAATGAACTCGTTGTGATTTCTCCCCGACTGATGTTGGTCTTGCCGACTAGCGGTATCCTTCCCAACATGTTTTCTCCCTTCGGTGTAGTGGAATGTGCTCAATGAAAGGTCTCACTGACCCAGAGGTGTCTCAACAGGACGTGAGTTCAAGGTGAGGTTTTCCCGAACATGAAGGAGCCTCCTTGAGATGGATGTGCTCGCCAAAGGAAGGGAGGCTCGATATGAGGTCTTGCCAATGGTTTTTGTGGTATCGATATAGCTTGTGCAACTTTGCATGAACTCTTACCGACTGTTGTGGGTCATGCCGATTACTGCTGTAGAATGTAATCACATCGGGGAGACATTGATGGTGTCTCACTGAGATGCAATTCGGTATGAACCAGTTTTTACTACCTGGGAGTCTTACGTGGAGTTTGTTCCACCAATTAGAAGAAGCTAAAAGGGTCAACCGCTGACAGTTTGACTAATTGACTCCCCCTGTGAAGGAAATCAATAGAATGTGAATGACATGAACTTACTCTGTGGATGAGCTGATGGATCGGCCCGAGAGCAATGGTGTTCAAATCTGAATAGAGAGTTTGATGCTGCTTCCAGGGGATGGTCAACGTGCAGAGAGGTCTAGAGCAGGAAGAAGGACGAAGCCGCGAGTCTCAGGGACAACTATGGTGTTTGTTGGCAGAGATGGATCCGCATTAATGACAATGCTTTAGAGCATTCAAGGCAACCCTTCAAGGAAGTTAGAGGATGGACACGGAGGCCGGAAGTAAATGCTATAGTTACAAAAGATCTACAGATCATCTGCTGAACAATCTTTTACCAATATGGACAGTGGGGATTGCATTCAACGCAACATTAACTCTATTAAAAAAGATCTGAGGGCTGACCCTCCTGCAACCAGCAGATATTTTGTAAACCCTAAAAATAGGGGGCCAACGCACTCTTTTGAGCACATCCTGTATATATGGCATTTTTTCCTTTTTGTAAAAGGAGGGTTCAAAGACGTAGAGATAGAGATTTTAAGAGCAGTAGGAATCTTCTAAGTGGTAGTAGAGACAAGCTTAAGAATAATAATAGAATAGGAGTTAGATTCAGCATAGACATTCATGTGCACTTTTGGTTTTCTTAGTATAGATGGAAACAATTTGGAGTCTTGGATTTTCTATACACTGGTGATTGTGACAGATTTGTAAATGTTGCTTATCTGTTTCACTAACAGTAGAAGCAACCAGATATAAAATCTATTTCATATTGTGTTCCAGAATGGTGTTTGTCTTGACTTAATCATCTGATTTGAAAAGCTTTCAAGGAAAGAAGTTTTGTTTTTTTTTTTTTTTAAATAGTGATTTAAAATCTGTTGTTAAAAATTAGCACTGTGAATGGATGAAGCTATGTGTCAATCACAAGTTGATTTTGGTCTCCATTTTCAGTTAGAAATTCCTTGAAAGGTAACAAGTCTGGTTAATTAGGATGAATTATTATTCTTTTCAGTTCCAAGCTTTGATCTATCTTTTTCTGTTTCTTTAAAAACCCCAGTTAAAATAGGTTTTAGTTTATGTTTGATCTTAGAACAATCCAGAAGCTCAACACCAGCAGGCCCCTTGAACATTACCGTTCACATCAACCATTGAGTAAATTCAGCATAGTCGAGAACCGATTACAAAGACCTTGGGAGTTAAGATATCCATGTGATCATCTTTCTCTTTTAGGAGAGTAGGATAGTAATATTTTATTTAACTATTGCTGTGCAATTTGGAAAATCAACAAATACCTTGTCTAACCCTACAAATAATGTGGTCCTTTACCCTTCCACGAAATGTCCTAATCACCCATATCAACAATCAATGCCACCTACCATACCACCACTTGAAATGTTTTCTACCTCACATAGGGAAAGTTACCTGTGATTCATACCTCAATCAATGCACATGGAAGTACCTATTGTTAACAAACACAAGGTTCAAACATACCACCTAATGATCCCTCCTCCTATAAGAACAAAGTTACAAACACACCTATTAACTTGGAGCAATGTTATGGCCAAGGATTTAGGATCTTGAAAAAACAAGGATGTGACATAAAGAATGAACATGAAATCCATCTGAAATCCATCCCTTTTTAACACCCTTTATCTGAGACTGAGTGTGCTTAGCCACACTTCTAAACATAGGATACATTACACTACCATTTTTTCCGTGATCAAGGAGATAAGAAAAGAAAGAATAAAAACACATCCTACTATGTGTATCATAGGGTGTTTGGACACACTACTAATGAATGTTGTGCTTTGAAAAATAATTTGAAAGAATTTGACCCACACATGATCAAATGATAGACTAGGAAATTTATTGCTCCTTGCCATGTGGTAGTTTTAGTATCACATAATACTCACTACCATGCATGGGGGTATAAACTAGGCTTTATGAAATCATATTTTATCTTGCAAGGAGCAACATATCATAATCCATCTTGGCACACCTTTCTCCCTACAATTTGGGGCAAGGGGTTAGATAGCCTTGTGTTAGGTGCATTCCTTCTAACAAGGGATCCATTTCTATCTCCTTAAAATGTTAGTGTAGCAAGTACACTAACATTTTAAGGAGGGGAATAGAGTTCCTTGCTCATGTTTACATAAGAAATAGTCCCTTTTTAGTGATGATAATATGCATATCCTAGAAAATGTGATTTTGTGTTTCCTTCTCAATCTATGTTGTGTCTCCTTTATGGTGATATTGGGTTTGATATCATCTAAGTGTGTAACTATTTTTGGCATATGATGTTCCCCTCAAGGTGGTAATTATATGGCTAGTATTCCCTAAGGTGTGATTTTTTTATTCCATGACTAGTCCTCTCTTGGTGGTGAAGTCATGTGTGATATTACCTAAGGTGTGACCCTTCATGTATTGAGCAATGCTCCTTTGTTATTTTGTAAAGCACCTTTTGCGTTGGTGTTGTTTATAACACCCCTTGAGGTTTTGGCCTTGTTTTGTTTGTCTTCTTAGATGTTTATGCACCTTCTTAGGTGAGCCTTTGTGCCTTCTTAAGCGAGGCTTTGTGCATCCTTAGGCAAGTCTTTGCGCCTTCTTAGGAAGTTTTATGCACCTTCTTAGGTGAGTTTTTCATTTATGTACCTTCTTAGGTGAGTCTATGTGCCTTCTTAGGCGAGTTATTTTTTCCTTCTTAGGAGAGTTTATGCACCTTCTTAGGTGAAGCTTTGGAAAATTGGTTCATGGAAAATCCCTTTTAATATGACCGTCAAGCATAATGTTCCTTGCTTGATAGTAGAGATATGTGTTTCATGAGTTTCTAGCATTACACAACTTACTAGCTTTGTGGAACCCATCATATTGCATGGACACCTAGCATAATGCAACTTGCTAGCTAATGGATCCATGTGGCTCATGAGTGATGTGGTAAACTATATTATTAATAAATATCATCCAAAATATCTATGGAATTTACAATTCCTTACAGGGTGGCTTTAGAATAGTGGTTTACACTTTCTAAGAGGAAGGAAATTTCACATTTTTTCCTTTCACCATACTGAATGGGTTCGACCAAACCCATGAAAGCCCAAATAAAAAAACATATTCAAACAGGTTCGGTCGAACATGGGTTCGACCGAACCCCCTTAATATGACAAAAATAAAAAATTGTTTCATTTTAACCTGTCACTTTTACTTGTTCTTTTACCAGTCACTGTCCCTGGTGCATGCGGTGAACAAAGACCGTGACAGCGACAAAACAAGGTTTCTCTTTCCGGCGAAAGAAAATTTCCGTTTGTCTCTTCAAATTTCATCATTCCAGTTTGAATATTGAGCATTATTGAGCACTAGGTATTTAAAATTCAATTTTTTTAGAGTTCAAAATGCATCTATTTGTTTAATTTCAAAACCCTAAATGCAATTTTTTTAAAATTTTTGAATTCAAATTGCATTTGTTTGAAAGTTTTTAAAGCATTTTCAATATAGCATTTTTCTTCCCCGTTTTGCATATATTTTTGTCTTGTTAAACACTTTTCAAGAGAAAAATGAATATCAAAACTATCAACTATCTGTTAGGGGATGAGAGGTCTATAATTTCAATGCATCTACACCTTTTCAATGCATCTACAACATTATTTCAAGTGCCAGAATGCTCCAACATCACCTCCCCATCATCTACCATTTCATAGTGGACACCTTAACTATCATCCAACTAATAACACAACAAATAAACTAAACACATATGTACTAGACAAACCAAGTTGCATTTTTATTTGTGAAAGTTTAGCCATTAACTTGAGCCTAGACTAGACTTAGCTTTAAACATATCAAGGATATAGATCCAAATGTTATTCTTTTCATTTTGTTTCTTTGGCACACACATTTATATATCCAAATTTAAATATGGTCCCAAGTTGAAATACTTCCAATTAGTTATTTCTCAACAATTTGAGGATGAAATATTAAAATTTTAGAGCTACAGTGTTATATAAAAGAAAATTTTCTAATTCATTTAGATATCGATCCATATGTATCATAGATCAACATATGATTTGACCATTAGAGTATTACATCAACTTTTAAGATTACAAGGATAAAATACCTAGGCACTTGCATTTATATAATTTGGCATGTATTTTAACTTGTTCAATTTTTTTAAATCAATCCAAGGGTTTGAGTAAGGAAAAATGAGTTTCCTCCCAAAGTTAGTGCAAAAAAACATTATAATGGCTCTCAACATAGTCTAAGAAATGGAGATAAATAGATTCCTAAATACTAGAAGTGTAGGGGTCAAGGTCACAAAATAATTTTAAAACTACAAATTTAGGGTCAAACTTGTAGATGAAAATGTAAATTCCATACATGTAGGAGTGAACCATGAAAGTCATATCTTGGTTTGATAAGGTGTCATAATATTAAATCTTATAAAAAATCAAGAATCATATCATTGATTATGTACATTACAATAAAATATCTCCATATAACAAATGAAGTTAAAAACCCTAACCCTCTTTGTCAATTCTATAGTGTGCTTGTCTAGTATTTTTATATTCAATTGTATGTTCGAAGGTAATTTGTGTGTTTAATTATTGTATTTATTTATCCTAGCTAATTAGAAAAGAAAACTCTAAAGAAATTATTTTCTTTTCATTTTGGCAAAGCCATTTAATTTGGTATGTCCTACGATTTGGCCATAAAGGTTTTCTTGAATCTTATTTAGTTTTTAGATTTAAGTGCTTTCTCATTGTCTAATTTCTTAATCAAATATAAACATTGTTCAATCCTTATTTCCTTCTAATACCAAAATCATCCTCTTTTCCTAGTAAGAAGTCATAGTTCAATCTCACCATGGTTGTGAATCAAGCTAAAATTGGTATGATTGGGAATATGCATGATACTAAATTTATCATAATGGAGAAGAATCATTTGACCATGAAGCCCTTGTTGAGAAAATGGTAATCAAGATATAGCTTTTATGCACACAACCTTTCTTTGGATCTTGCAAATTTGGCTAGTAATATTAATCCTAGTATAATGATTGATCTCCTTCATATACTATGTTGATTAATAAGCCATGTGGAAAGAAAGTACTTAAAGTTAAATAGGTAAAAGGATAAGCTCAACAATCCCTTTGAGTGATGTGCCATTTTCCCTCCATCCCAAGCTTCTTCTTCATGTATTCCTCCTTATTGTTTTACTCCTATCTATCTTATGCAATTTATTTCTCCTTCCACCAAATCTCCCCAAATTTATCCTCTCATTTTTCCTAGATCTCATCTCATGCTTACTTATTATGATGCACATAGTTCTCTTGTCTCCACATTAGTTATCATTAGTTTTGTTTACACTTCCCATGTTCCCCTCACTGTGATATTCCTACGCAAGTCTTTGTCACTCCACAATCATTTCTTATGTCACAACAAATTTATACACCACCTTCCATTTCTCATCTTGCCACTTTCATTCATGTCCTTAATCCTAGTGTGCCTCTATCTACCCTTGAAATTAATGTTTAAAGGCTTGTTGAGATGAAAAGTAATGTTGATTCCTTACCTAATGGAAACAAAAAAAGACATACATATAAAAATCAAACACAATTCAATTTCTATTGAAAATTTTACATATCCATTTTTGTTGGATTTTTGGATCCTAGATTTGAGATGCACAATGTTAAAGGAGATCCCATGACACATTCAAGGTTCTTTAGTGCTACATATTTGGATCTTGTGTATGATGATAAGTTATTGGCTAAGTTCTTCCCATGAAATTTAAAACATTATGCTATTAAATGATTGTATTATCTTCCATTTGGGTCTATTTTTTAATATTGAAATTGGTCAATGCAAATATTGGGAATGTTGGATTGAAGTTTATTATTTTAGTTTTTCTGACTGTAAACAAGGATCTAAAAAGTATATAATTTCTTAACATTTGCATGTGCAAGTGAGATGAATGTTAAGAACTAAAGTTGTTAGAGGCTACCACACTTAATTATGGATCTTCTAGTGCTTCATCTACATCATCCTACCCTTGTAAATTTGAAAAGAAAAAATATTTCCAAAAGGATAGTAAAAAATAATGGAAATGACCATTGTACAAACTATACATTATAAATGTTTCTAATATTATGACTCTAAAGCCTCCAAACTTTTCCTTTGTAAAATGTGCTTCAAAATTTACTCAGTGCAAACATGATTACACTTCCTCCTATTAGGCCATTAGATAAATCTAAGGTTATTCCCCAAAGATATAATGAGAAAGAATTTTGTTATTAAATTATGGAGTTAATTGTAATTATACTCAACATTTGTAGGATTAAGAATAATTGATTAAGGATTTGATTGATAAAAAATTAGGTTGAGGGGGATTTAATATTGGGGTCAATCATTCCAATTGTTCCTCCTAGTAAAATTTAAATATTTTACACTAAATAAATCTAATAAAAATGGTTTTATATGGGGTCATGAGATTGAGGTACATATACATATTGGCCCAGGCTTGAAATGATGATTCACCTACATGTGAGAATGATTTATTGGTATTAATAAAATTATATAAGGTACTTATTCTTCCTTCTTATGTACAAGTGATTGAATTTTATAGAATTTATGGACTAACCATTATTCAAATTTAGGACATCATTTGGTGTTAGGATATACTATTGAGCTAATGGCTCACATTGTGATAGTCCTTTGTGGCTTAGGTGTGTATCATTTTTCTCCAACACACTCCTTGAATTTTAACTTAGGTGTCAAATGCACCTAGCTTTTCTCTAATACCATGTTGAAATTTCCATGAGCTAGTTGGGATGTAATCTCCACACTAAACTACCACCCACTTTACCCAAACCGGTCAAATTTCTGATTTACGTTATTTTTCTTTTTCGACACTGCTTTTCCATTGGCGAGATATTACCAAATAATTATAATGGTCGCTGGTTTGCTCTGGATGCAAGACAATGTAAAGAGATGTGTTTATTGATCTTACTCACCAATAAAATGTATGCATTGAACAATTTTTGTTTTATCATCATTTTATAAACAAGCATATGCATATTTAAGGGTTTCTTTAAAATTGACTAATGATATGTTGATTGAAACTATAGGATACATTATTTTACCTTAATTTTTTGGTCTAAAAGATGAGGGAAGTTCTTATTCTATGTCATATTCTTTCTTCTTTAGATGTATCTCATGTTTTACTTGGGTATCCATGGATAAAGCAATATCAAGCAACATCGTCTATGTCATGCCATCAAGGTATCAAATATGTTTCACGCTAATGATTTACAATTGCAAGAATCACGTATCGCCTTTAAGATTAAGTCCATTTAATATACAATAATTTTAAGAACATACCTAAGGATCCTCTATATAAGTGCAAGGATTCTTTGCCTAATTTGTAAAAATTTCAAAAGGAATAACAATGGTGGGAAAATCAAGACAAGATGCAACAATTTAAAATTCCTAAAGAGTTTACAATTACTAGAGCCAAAGTAGGTTA
Organism: Sequoia sempervirens; assembly: GCA_007258455.2. NCBI lineage: Eukaryota > Viridiplantae > Streptophyta > Pinopsida > Cupressales > Cupressaceae > Sequoia > Sequoia sempervirens. The sequence goes on from VDFB02263808.1 coordinate 130,478, forward strand.
TATGTAGGTTTTATATTATAAAATGATTCAAGAATCTATAAGGCCAAAAGAACCATAAGCCTTGCAAACTTTAGTTCAGAAGCATAAGGGATTGGATATTTTCATTCCTAAACATGGTTTTCATAAAAAAAATTACTCATGTAGCAAGGAAGGATGAGGATTACAAATGATAAATCTATATTTTCTTCATCTTAAAAGGGTCTTCAAACTACTTGGGTATCAAAGAATGATTTACATAATAAAAAGTTGAAAATCTACAAGTAGAAATACCAAGTTACAAAAACAAGAATAATCATTATGGTAATAGAAAGAGAAAATGCTTCCTCTTAAAAAATATGTTTATTAAGAGTTCTAATTTACATAGTGTTGAGGAGCACATAATATAATAAACATGATTCAAGTACCAAAACATTAAGTATGATGATTGCGATGAGAGGATCAACTTGGGGAGGATTATTATAACATCATTAGTTGGAACTTTTTAATTTTATCTCTTTGTGTTCCGTGTTGTTTTTAATGTTTTTAATTAGAGTGCAGATGATGTTAATATACATTTAATGATACATTTTGAAATTTATTTAGTAAAGGTCTCATTTTGTACATCTTTAGTAATTGTATAAAATTTTTGAATATTTTGGTTAATACATCTTATTGGAAAACCATTCATTGAAAATTTTTGAAGCCCACAACCGCATGGTTTGTGATGACCTCTTGCCTTCAAAAATTTCTATTATGCTCATCAATTTCAAACCATTTTGGGGTTCTTGAATGTTTTTAAATTTTAATAAACTCATTACAAAAAGATGGATTTCTTTTTCTTTTT
>VDFB02263809.1:0-38325 GCA_007258455.2 Sequoia sempervirens
AGTGTAAAATATATACAATCTTGTTTGCATTATAACTTAAATAGTTATAAAATTGAACATTAAAATTATAATTGAAGTAAATCAACTCATATTGTCATATCGTTCAATTTTAAATAATTAAGACAATCTACATTTGACTACGGAAGAGCATTCAATGATCAACACAAACAAAAAGAATGAAGTTTTCTCCGTAGTGTTTATATAAGTTTGTAATAGAAGTTTGAAATACATACATAAGATTTTTTTTAACAAATGTTTGGCCTAAAAGGTGAGGATATATTTCGTTGAACAATTAAAAAAGTAGTGGACAAGTCAAAATTGAAAGATATAGGCACAAACTAATCATATTTAAATATGACATACAAAATTGAAATATGAAAATATAAAATTATATTAAAATATGCAATACAAAATAAACAAATACAATACAAAACAATGCATCAAAATGTATATGTTTATAATTCAAATGTAGGAAAAATAAAAAATGAAAAGCATAATTCAGCACAACTTATTACAAAATTCTGCAATATGAAAAATTCTACAAAAATGTGCAAATATTAAACCAACAATCAAGAAGGTTAAATATTGAAATTCAAATTATAAATAAATTATTACAATTTTTCCTACTTTATATTAAAATCATACTAAATAAAAAATTTAATTTCAATAATGCAAAATTAATGGTCATTTGATAAATAAGAAACAAACCAACAAAATAAACTCTTAAGAACCTATAATTTATAAATAAATCAACAAAATAAATTTAAGAAACTAATAAATTTAAAAAAATTGTATCCTTAAATTCAATGATGAGTAATTAATTTGAAATGCATTGCATTACATTATAGTAATTTTTTCTTCACAAAGGCAAACTAAGACTATAAATCTTTCGCATTCAATGGATTTCACCCCTATTCACCAAAATCGGGCTGAAATCTAAAAACAGAATCCAAATGTACTATGTGATAAATTTAACATGAACCCTTTAGCTATTGGTGCTCTAGTAATGTGTAAGAAAATCAAACAATTGAGCTATGTAAAATGACAGCCTCTAATGCTGAGGTACGTTTTGTTCCTACACTCGTGGGTTTTGATATGGTGTTTTTCCTCTTTTGACAAATGGCAGTTGTGATCAAAATAAACAGAAAACTACTCTCGGTCTTTTGGGTTCTATAATTTCTACTCATATTTAATCTAATTCTCAATTTTGAAAAATTCAAAATGTTTTTAGCTACCACTCTCGGGCATGTCGATCACTGAAGTGTTCAGTGGAATCAAAAGGGCTAAATAATATATCTGTTCATCTTAATGCAAAGAATGCTGCCCAATAAAATAGCTAACAATATCTAATTCACATATATAATCTCTACTGCTAAGGCACCTGTTGATTCAATTTATTTTATTTGAAATAAAAATAATGCACACGCAGCAAAGAAAACAAGCAATAAAAAAATCAAATGTTATATAAAGTAGAGATAAATCCGAATTATCCTGTGGTAATAAAGCGCTGGGCAGAAGACATTGACAAACCCAATGTAATTAATTTATAACAAATGGAACCACATTTAGCAAATAGCTGGAAGATGCAGGCATTTCTTTTTCCTGAAAGCTACAATAGCTAGTGTTCTTTTTTCCGACTATGAGAAGGCTTGTTCCATTGAGACAAAGAAACCACGGGCAATGAGAATTTGGTTCTTTGGGTGCGGAATTATGTGCCCGCCGATATAGTTGATGTTTTGCTTTGCTGCAACAAACTAATGATCCTACCAACAACCTTACTAGGAACAAAATCAAGGCCTTCACTTCTCTTTAATTACTGAAAAACCCCAAAAGAAAACTGTAGAACATGAAAGATGTGTTATTGGGCCTGTAGGACATGATAGCTGGTGGAACAGAGTGCTCTGCTACACTTGTGGAATGGGTGCTGGCAGAGCTTCTTAAAAAGCCTGAGAATCTGGCAAAGGCAAACGAAGAAATGGACAGAATAGTGGGGAAAGAAAGATGGGTGCAAGAGAAAGACATTGGTGAGCTGGAATACCTGCAGGGGATAGTGAAAGAAATGATGAGGCTGCATCCGATGGCCCCCATGCTGGTTCCTCATCTTTCCACTCACCACTATAAAATTGGAGGGTATGACATCCCCGCCAACACCAGAGCATTCGTGAATGTGTGGACGATTGGAAAAGATGAAAGACTGTAGGAAATGCTCGAGGAATTCACGTCGGAGAGGTTTCGCGGCAACAGTTTGGATGTGAAGGGAGATTACAAGTTGTTGCTTGCTTTCGGGTCGAGCAGAAGGATGTGTCTAAGCGCCAGTCTCGTTCTCAAAGTAGTTCAGTTGGGCGTCGCCAATCTCCTCCACGGCTTCCACTAGCACAATTTGTTATTCTTCTTAAATGTAGCAAACTGTTGGTCTTTTCTTTCTGTTACAGCATGAAGTCTATTTGTAGAGAAGTTGAGGTGGTGAAAATAGGTAAAACATTGAAAGTTTCAGGTGGCGAAAAAACCATAAATGCAATTGCCAGCTGAATGAAAGTACTCGCAGTAGGAAACAAAATCTTCCAAAAAGGATTTTGTGCAATTATGATGCAGTTTCACCTGGAAAGTGTTCAAACAACCTGGTAAAACGGTTTGATGGAGCGTGAGACAGGTTTCAAGCCGAAACCTCACACCATATATAGCCTATCAGCTAACAAAAAACAACCTATGGTGTTTTTTAATTGTACACTTTTTAACTTCCAAACATCCTTTCATCTTTTGTTTCAACTTGTTAAAGCATATAAATAGACATTGTAAATGCTTTTCTAGCATATAGAGGGTATAGATGAAGCATTTAAGTGATTTGTAGTTGCAATTTTCAATCTTATAGTGAGCAATTGGGACTATGCATAGGTTGCAACAAAACATAGAGGGCAATGTGTGAAATAGCAATTAATCTTAAGAACAAACATTGTTTGTTCTTTCTCATTGTATGTTCAAGAGACCTAAGATTTGGAAATAGTGGACAAGGAGGCCATTATACTCCACTCCTATTAGAGTTCTCCTAGAAGTCTACTTTTGCAAGTTAAATCTTTGTCACCCATTCTTGTGTTGTGGGTTCTTCCTTCAGTTATTTAATTGATTTTTTTATTGAAGAATAGTGTTGTGGAATCTCCACACATGTTTACAAATCATAAGTTCCAAGTGTTATAGACTTACAACAACCTTCATATTTGGGCTTGCTTCCCCTATTCTAACATTAATTAATAATGGGGATGAAAGGGGAGAAGAAATTTATTGTAAAATAGAAAAGAAAAGGGTGTGATGTGCAAGAATATTATGATCATTTAAGCACTCTCAAACAAAATAACTCTAAATATTTTTGTTAAAATCCTTAGATTAACATAATTCAATGAAGATGCAAGAGCTAGTAGATTCCATACTAAAATAAGATTGAACACCCACACATAATTCTATGCCAAAGGCCAAGATAAGCCACAAATCATTTCATTAATGTCTTCGATACATACACAATTGCATCTAGCTTCAAAGGCTAAAGCTATTATAATTTATTTTTTTTAAATGCTAGAGACTAAAATACCAACAGTAATACTAAAGAGAAATGCTTACAAATGAAATTCATCTTGATGCTTACACAACTAAGCTTCGTGCTGGCAAATGATCTATCAAAACCTTAGCTGGTAGAAAACTCAATTCAGCTCCTTTTCTATTTGCAAGTGATCCAAAACTCCCCTTATTGCTTGCTGCACAAGCAATTCAATTATTTTGGCTTTTGCAAAATTTTATATTGCATATCATATAATGTTTGCTCAAGAAGGCTCGACAAAGGATCTTATCCTACTTCATTCATTCCCCTAGTATGCATCCTTTCAAGCATCCGGCAATTGCTTTCATCATCTATAGGTTGCTCATAATTGTCTCTTTTTTCAATACGTGCAATATACTATTGCAAGAAATTCACTTTGGAAGATTAACGGTCAAAGATATTATGAAACATTTAACAATGGTCACTTGTTTGGAGATTCCCCATCTACAACATTCTCACATCTTCTACCTAAATGCCATACGGAGATATGCCACTATGCAAGGTCATTTCACATTTTTGTTGGATCCTCTCTTTCTCCTAATCATGCTTGTGGAAGTAGATGTTGCCCAATAGGTCAAGTGTAGGACAGAGGAAGTTCAAGGGTGGGCAAGACACTACAAGGCGAGTAGTTTATTTAGAACATGTGCCTCCTAAAGAATCACGAAGATTGCACTAGCCCTTAGATGCAAGCTCTTTTCTAGATCGAAAATAGACACTAATTTTTTTGTTGAGTTATTTTTTATTGAAAGTGATTGACAATAAGATCTACCTCAAGGACACTTTGATTTTTCCTTCACCAAGATTACTATTCTACAACTTTTTGAGGGCTGGAGTTATTATCAAAGTTGAAGCATTACAATGTGATTCTTTATACAATAGGAGGCATGGAGAGCCCCACACTTGATGAATAATGTCTAGGCACACCCAACCATCTAATATGTTGGGGAAACGTCCACATACATACACAAGCAGAAGCACATATTTAAGGCATACTTTGATCGAGTAACCTATTTTTTGTATTATGTCCCCATCCACAAAATGCAAGGGATGCAAGAAAAAATCCATGAACCTAGTGACACATCCCTTCCAAAACACTAAACTATTTCGCAATCCTTTTGATAGGTAGGACTTCTAAATACATTCTGGCTCTTTGGTGTAGACCTTCATTGAGTTTATTGGGGCCCTACTCGAACCCTTTATCACAGCCCACTTTGGGCCCCAATTCACCAACTTTGAAAATTGGGCATAACGCCTTCTCCCCTCAATACAGATTTGGTAAAATGAATACATGTGCCATGCACAATTGAATTATACCGATGTTCCAAAAGGACAAAGCCAACAGAAATACATCTTGCTCAGTTCTGAAAAAACTTTAGTTCAGAGATTGCTATGATAAAACATGCAATAGTCACATACAATTGATATGCCAATATTCTTCCAAAGAAAATAACAGCACAAAAACATAGTAAAAACCCAAACCAGAGACAATCAAACATAATTAAATAAAAACTCAGAAAAAGACACACTTGGGAGATATTTTGCAAAAACACCTTGAACTTACACCATTAAACCTAATAGCAAACTAAATGGTTGTAGGCAAGCTAGCTAGCATGGAATGTAAGTATGACTGAATCATGTGATCTGTTTACTCAGCTACAAATTTTGCTTTCTAGCATAAGAAACAATAGTAAAATTCCCAGTGTAAAATACAAGATTCTTATAGGACAGTCTAGTTCATTAAGATGAGTGAAACCTTTCAAATGAAGGTTGTGTGAAATTATTCATCCCCTATAAATGAACAATTGCGGCTAAATTTTCAAGCCAAAGACCTAAATGAATCTTGTTCTCATGTGAACTGGGCATTCTTATTTGCTGCCAGATCATCTTGTGTATTTAATCATTTCTAACAAAAAAAAGTCCTTTTGTTTTCCTACAGATTATCCATCAATTAACAATTCCTTTTTTGTGCTCCACTAATTATATAAAGCTGGTAAAATCTAATTGATATCAATTTCATAACTATATTCACCGTCTATTTTTCATGCAAAGCAAATGAAATCACATAATGGGTATTTTCTAGCACTGACATTCAAGCTTTGCCATTTCATTCAATGTCATAACCTTGATCTTGGAGTTCTTCAATGACCTCATTCCGCATTCTAAGCCATAACTTTTGTGATTCTCTTTCAAATTTTTCTTGTTGATGTTTGATCTGAGGACTGTCCCCAGTTTTATCCACAATGCCTTTGGGCCCTATTGTTGTCCCATAGGAACCACCCTTTGCAATGAACTCTCTGACTGCTTCCTCGTCACCAGGATAAGGAAATTCTCTACGCTCATAAAGATGTGCCATTTGTTTTTCTTCCTACTACCAAATGTTCATCAACTGTAAGTGTATAATTCATGCTTATGTGTAAAATGCAAAAGACAAACACAAGTTTCTCAAATAAGAATGAATAAATTTATAGCAAACAACCACAAAGCAAGTAACATCTAAAGACTATCCTCCACAAATTTGAGTAGCAGATTACAGTTACTATCTTGATGAAGATAATGATTGCTATACCTTAGTTCGAGGCTTTAATGTCCACCAACCAAGAGGTGATGTTTCATTCCATAACCATGCTGCTCCACCGATAGCATAGGCAGTAAGAAGTGCTTTTCCCATTTTTCTCATTTGGTTCCAACTCCAGTCAACCATCTTTCATGTAGGTTTTCTGCAAAAATGCAAGCATCAAGTATCACATAATTACATAGTTGCCATGTTTATAGAACATTAGTCAATCATCTTTACGGAATTTTTTTTTTCTGTTTTTATTTCTAATCAATTCAGGGCAACAGATAAAATTAGTATAGAATTACATAAGAAACAAAATTGAGTCCTAGCCCATGGATGGGAAATCTTACATCCTGGACGGTAGATCCTAATAAATCCTAAACAAAAAAGGACTTTGCTGACTTCTGTATTCTCTTGAAATCTACATAGGATTGCATACAATAATAAATTGCAATTACTAGATGTTTTATGACACATATTAAACCTCACCAAATGAGAACCGATCAAATTGATTTAATCCCATTCAAAATTTGAGGGGACAACATATAGGATTTAAACAAAAGGGAAAACTGATGCAAACCATCAAGCTTTTTAGAGAATTCCATATCCATTTCTGGAAATCTGCTACTATTCCATCTGCTCTGTTCTGTAGAATTTCAGTAATAAAGCCCTATTTCTACAGATAAATTGCAAAAATCATTGCCAATAAAGTTCCAAAGATCAATTTCGGCAGCAAGATAAAGTTCCAGAAATCATGGCCAATAAAGTTCCAAAGCACTAGTCAACTGCTAACCCTTCACTGCTAATAAAGCATTAAATCTAGTTTTAGACATACTTAAAATTCCTAGAATTAAGAACTTATCATTCACACTCTACATAAGTTAATTATTGCCAATTTCCCATCAGCCTGGGAAACTTTCTTTGGCCCAACTTGTGCATGGCTGCAAATTTCATCAGAATTTTTACAGTCATGATACAAGTATTTCTCCTTGCACAAGTAATTCTCCCCATGCAAGATACAACTGAAGCTTTTTTCTTGATATTTTGTATCCATGCTTCATTCCCTTCCACCTCCTTGTTCTTGGTAGCAACTACAATTTTGACTGCTACTTTTTTCTTCTTTCCCAAATTTAAAAGAATATATAATAATACTCTTAGGTGATAAGGGACTCCTAGTTTTACCATTTTACTCTGTAGGCATTATTATAATCATCCGTGAACTATCCTTTAGAAAGAGCTCAAAAACAAAAGCATTCAATCTGCAACCAGCAAGCAGAATGGACAAGCCACAATAGAAGACCCAAGTTGTTGCTATGACCTCCAAACAACCCATCCACAGCCAAAATTAAAGATTTTCAGATCATTTACTCACTTGTTCCTGGCAAGATTACTGCCTCATACATACCATAAAACATGTCTTATAAAATGGTGAAATGAAGTTTCCAATTTAAAAGAAGATGCTATTTCCAATGGCATAAGCCCAATTGCAGAGCTGATACCAAGAGGCATCCAAGAAAAGATGCCTAAGATCATAAGAAGGCAAAAACTATCACAAGCTTTACACAGATCAGCATCACAAGGAATGGTTGCATGGATTTCTAAAAAGATTCAAATTATCAACTGGCCCACAAGCCTGCACTCCATATTTCATCTTGATGATGACATCATTTACCAGTTTGGTTATGCTTAAAGGGATTGCTAGTAAGACCAAGAATAAGTATATCAGATTAGGTATGTTGGAACTATGGACCCAACAACTTATTGCCTGAAAACTATGTTACCGGTTCACAGCGTATGGCCCACTGGTTTGGGTTCAATCCAACCCCAATATGGGGTCTGGATTCGATCTGCTTGGGGGTCGTCCAAGGTCCCACTCAAGACCCATGGGTCCGTCTGGGACAAGCTTGTGCATACCCGCAACGAATTTGGCAGGGACCCATGCCCAAACGGCCAATTTGGTTGATTTTTAAAACTTTTTAAAAAAATCTAAGTTTGACCAAAAAGCCAAAAACGCCCGCCCAAACCCTAAAACATGGATTCCAATACATCTTAAAGACAAAAACAAATTTATTTCTCATATTGTGAATGCAAAACAAAAATATTATTCATCCTTGTACCATGAAGGTTAATGTGGTTTTGAAGGTCTTAATCTGGGCTTGGTGGCAAGTGCTCTACCCCTTGTCCCTGCCCTATACTGCAATAGGGAATGTGCCAAGGGCACTACCCCTTGACCCCGTTGGGGTGTTTCCTGTAGACCCCATCAAACTCATTTGATTTTCCAAGTACCCTCCAAGATCGAGTTTGCAAACTATGATTCCAAGTTTGCTTGTAGGTCTTCGTCTACAATATCATCATCAAATTGGACAATCTTCCCTAGTGTCACCTGATACTTACATGTTTTCCTTGTTGTCTAGAAGACAATTTTTCTTTTTCGGGGGTGGGGAGGGGATAATGTAGTTAGTGTACAAAACCTATTATTATCTTTCAATATTATGGTTTATCCAACTATGTATTTGCTAGTGCTAGTGCTAGTGCTAGTGCCAATGCCAATATCAGTGCCAGTGGCACTATTTGTGGTTCTTCTAATTTACAAATACTTACGTCATCTAATATGGATGGTGATGATGATATTTTTGAAGACCCAAATGATGATGCTTGATCAGTGATGGCTGATTGTTGACACTTGATATTATTCATTTTTAATTTTGATATATAATATATATCATGACATTCGAGTTTGACTAATTGACATTGTAATTTTTTTTATTTTTATGGTGGTCTTGTTTATTATACAACATATGATGCTATGTGGTATTTTGAACTTAATTACTGCTGCAAATATGTATATATTTATGTTTTTTATATGTTTTGTATGGACGAACCCAACCCCAAATTTTTTTTTCATTGAACCCACAAACCAAACACCCAAACCCGAGCGTTAACCAGTACTAGGACTGGTAACTTAGCCTGAAAAAGAATAGAAGCATGGGGATTGATATAATGAGAGATACCATAATCAAGTATCAATGCAGCACAATCTCCAAAACCCAAAGGACATTGCAGCAAAGAGGCAGGAAAAGGACAAGATAGAATAACATCTTTCAAAATACCACTGTTCCCCAAGGACACATCTCCATGACGTTCCCCTTTGGGGTTGGGGAGTGCATCAGGGAACACCCTGTTGTTTCTAGGACAAGCAGGGAAGTGTGCAAACATCCCTCAACCATCTTGAGGATGGTAGGGCATCCCTACACCCTTTTAAAAAAGGTCTTTTTATTAAAAACTTTAAAATTTATAATTAAAAGAAAAAATACTAAGTTACTGGTTACGGTTCAGGTACAATGATATGGCAAAAAATATTTGGATTGGGTACACCTGTACAAAAAACATATAAAAATCATAAATATGTATATATTTTAGCCTAAAAACAGGAACTAAGTTCAGATAACCACATGATATGCATATTGCCATATAATAAACAAAACAACCATTAAAACTATTTCAAAAATTATGATGTTGAAGTGGAATTCTGAGCAAGATTTTTATCCAAATCAATGCAGCTTTTGCACCAGGTACACCTTTAGACCATAAGGCATTAAATTAGACTAGTTTTTTCCTCTGAGCTTGAGGTAATCATAATTCAAATCAATAAATCCAGGGATACAATGTTGAATGATTATCCTTTTCTAGCATGTTTCACAATTCAGATATAAAAATGTGAGTTAAATAAAATTGAAAACTGTGACTGCCACAGCTCAGTGAACCCCTGCAGAAACAACATTCTGAATTAGAACAAAGATTTTCCCTCATATTCTTGGCCATGGTCTCAAGGATATGATTATATATGTAGGAGAGTGGTTGTTAGTGCATATTGAAATCTAATCAAAGATCTAGAGGCCAAACATTAAACTCTTGTCACACATGAGGGTCATACATGCTGGAGTTTTTAACTAAAAAATTTGTTTCAGAATGATTGCCTTTTTTATCCATTTGACCTGCAAAAACAATTGGTCTATGTATAGGGATATTGGGACATACCCAACCAAACTAGGGGCCCAAAACTCGTACCCACAGAAAACCAGACCACAGACACAGACTCAGAACAAACCAAACCTGGATCCAGGAGGGTTTTTCCAGTGAAACAATAACAAAGAAAAAAATTGAAACCCTAAACCCTATCTAAATGGTGCCCCACCACAGCTCTCCCCCCTATTAAAATTATAGAAACCTTGCCCACTCTCATTTAAAATCACCAACAACAAGCTGCAAAAGTTAGAGGAAGAGGAACAACAAAACAAGGTGAATGTGCCATGAAGGTCCTTGTGGCTTCAAAGGCTTTAACTTGGGTTTGGTGATGGGAATTGCATCCCTCAACCCCTGCCCTATATCACAACAAGGAAGAAGCCCAAGGTGCTACCCCTCGACACCAATTGGAGCTGCCACCCCCAAACCCCCGCTCCAGTTATAAAAAGCAAAAAATAAAAATTGTTTTGGATTGTGCTAGATTAAATCCCAAGTAGTTGAATTTCATTTGTACTTTTGGTTTGTCGAGTCAATCTTGATTCCAAGTAATGCTACTATGGTTTATAGTCAAATGATTTAGAAAGTAAATATAATGATTGCCCGGATTTCATATATGTACATTGGCACTAAAACGTGTTGTGGACCTCTTTATTAAGTTTTGTTCTTTGGTGAATCCCTTGTTGAAACTATCGACTACTGTTAGAAAACAACCCATTCAAAATTTAGCTAGTGTTTGTGTATCTACTTTTATTCATTTGATGAAAAATATTGGAGTCTAGTACTCTTTTCTTTTTTCAAATGGATGAATGGCAACAAGTTTTATTGTCTTTGTAAACAGAAACTATAGAAACAATTCTAAAATTTGCTCAAATTGTTTATAGCATGGCTGAAATTGAGAAATCAAACAATTCAAAAGATAATCATATAAAGATTTGTTAGAGTTTTAATTCACACCTTTTGGTGCAACACAAAATGGAACAGATGTGTAGTATAACCATTCTTCAAATTAGAAAAGAGAACTCCTTGTAAACAAAACACTAACCTAAAACCCTATTCTAAACAATATGTGCTTCTATTTACAATTTGTACAAGTGTGTTTTTTTGGATGTTTCGCACATAGCAAATAAAACTAAAACTTTTCTTTTTTGGTTCTTAGACTAGGGCAACAAGCAATTTAGGACTAAAAATAAACCCTACATAGTTGATAGGTGCTCGCTCTTTCTAGCAAAAAACTAAAAGTAAAAAGATGTGATTACGACACAAGGATTGAATAGGTTTAAACACAAAGACAAACACTTCAGTAAATTGAATTAAGAAATTACATACAAAGCCACAATTTCCAACTTCGAGTACACCTGCAATTCAAGGCTTGCTTACTTGCTAGAAGCAATTTACGGTTTACCTCAGCACATGTCATGTCCCCGAATTGGAGGCAAAGTAATTTAATTAAATTAATTGATTAAGTTATCCAAATATTGATATTTATTTCATAACGATGACTAATTAATTATTTGTAAGGTTATCACAATAAATAAATATTTAAAGGTGACCTTATATTTAATTAATTTAATAAAGTGACTAAAAATAAAATAATATCAAAAAGTCACTTAAAAAATAAAATAATATTTTATTCTAGAAGCTTCTTGGAGACTTGTTGAGAAATCTATTTAAGAAGTTGTTGGCTAAGTATTTGGACACACTTGATTTGGAATTCATTACTCTTTACCTATGTGGTAAGAAGCTGAAGCTTAATACTTTAGCTCGCTCGAGGGTTTGAAGACTCTAGAGTGCCAAGTTCGGTTGCGAAAGATCAACCCTAGCTGGAGTTCAGATGAGGAGATATTTCAGTCTTCTTCATTGTGTCAATTGGAGGGTTTCATTGGAGATTATCTTCAGATTTTCACTTGCATCGATTTGACTTGGGCTCTTGGGCGCTCTCTTTAGGGAGATTTGGTGTACATTTTTGGAGAAGTTTGGTGAATTATTTGAGGTCTGTAATTTTGTTTCTGTCTGCAGACCAGCCATGGGAGGAATTGCATTTTCATTCATTGCTCTTCACTAAGGGGACAAAATTTTGTGGGTATTGGAGGGATTGTCTCCTTTCGAGTTGGCATTCATTTCTACACCAATTTGGAGACCTATTATTGCTGCATTTATTTATACAAAAAGTTATCAGGCAAGGGCAATGGCGACAAAAGTTGGAGGGTATTTCTTAATTGAAGAGGCACTATACCATCAGCATATGATCCCAGGTTTTTTATATGCATTTCTTACTTCATATTTTAGCATCATTTTATTGTAATAATGTTGTTATAACAGCAACTACAGTTGCATACATTTATGTCATTGTAAGCCAAGAGTCTTGGCAAATCATTCACAATCAGCTTGCATTTAGTTCATGCACCATTTCATAAGAGTAGGAGTTGCATAATTATCATAGCAATACATTATTGTAATCAACTGGGAAGTTATTTTGCAATAGAAGTTTCTTTGGAGGTTGCATGCCAAATGTATGACGAAATGTCACTTGGCTGTAGCTGCTCATTTGCATCAATTTGTGTCATTTAATTGCACCAGAAAAACACAAAAACATATTGCATATCATTGCTATTTTATTATTAGTCAATTTGCATCATTGGAGAACCTCTTGAAACATCATTAGCATCAAGCAACATCAAAACAAACCAATCAGAAATTTATAACAGCAAGTTCAAACTTTGCAAGACAAGTGTTTGACGAAATGTCCAAGGCTTGAAAAGGTGAAAACAAAGTAAGATTTTGCCAAGGACATTATAGTGGTATTAAAGCCAGGTTCTTGTCAGCCTGTTGGGTAAGCAGATTTTCAGTTGGACACCATGGTTTCCAAAGAGGATATTAAACAGTTGAATGCCATGATGGAAGGGTTAAGACAAATACAAAAAAGGATGGATGAATTGGCTTCACAACCAGGATTCACACAGTACATGGCATCCATTTTTAAAGTGTCTACATCACATGAAAAAAAGGAGAAACTTGATGTTTCTACAGGCGAAATATCTAAGAGTCTTTATGATGAATTTTCAGCAGTTAGTGACCAGCATACAGCTGATCCTAAGGAGAGCAGAATGGAGAAAGATGTTGAGCACATGACACTCCAAGATGACTTCAAGATTGAAGAAGAGCACGTGATGGTTGAAGATGAACCAGCTACATGAAGACAAAAAGGTGGACGAGAAAGTTGATCAATCACTTAGTGGAGCAACCACTAGTGTTTTAGCTACACATGATGAAGAAGACACTATACAATGGCATGATGTCATTACTGATTTGTTTGAGGACAGCAGCATTATGTCCCATCATTCTCATGAGATAGGAGCTTTTGATCATGAGAAAGTCAATGATATGAAATCACCCATTGATGGCAGCCCTACACCAATTGATAGAGATGAAAATATCAAGCATAAGATGACTGATTTTGTATATTTTGGCATAGAAGAGGTTAAGAGGTCCAAAAAGATGAATGAAGAATGGATGCAAAAATCCAAAGAGGCTAAATTAGTGGCTGCCAATGCAAGACAACACCTTCAAGAAGTCAAAGAAAAGGTCAATCTCATCAACATAGCAAAGCAAAAAAGGATAGATAACATTAGAAGCTTCTTATTCAAAGAGGGGATGAATCTGAAAATGCACCTTATTCTAATGATGGTGATGAGGTTGATAAGATTTGTCAATTGAAGGTGAATGAGGATGAGATTATTGCAGCATTATCTCATCATGACAGGATGCACAAACAGATTGAGGATCATCTTTGGGCAGTTTAGTTCGAGAGAAGATAAAAGGGGATTGGAGCAGAGTCTTCTCATGATGATTTGCAAGTTATCAAAGAAGGTATGAGGACAATGAAGTCATATTATTTGAACCTTCTATCAGATCGTGACCACCTTCTTAACCTTGTTGAGAATACTCAGATGCTTTGATGAGGAAAGAAGGGGAAGTTGTTAAGCTCTCTCAAGAGCTTGAGGTCACTAGGAGTTCTTTGGTGAGTTCTCCAGCAGAGAGTTTCCAGCAACAGGAGTTCGAGACTTGGACTCTAGGGGGTATCAGAGTGGCACAACGAAAGTCCATTGGTGTTGAGATGGAGGGACTTTCAATTTATTCATGTGATCCAAATGGAGATTGTTTTTGGAGAGTTTGGATGCATGAGGATTATTATCGCAATATGTGGAGTCGGCATGGTGGGGCATATATACAGGTTTGGGATCCAGGAGTTCTCTTGTTGGATAGTTGGCCTCATAGATTGATAAGACTTCACAATGACAAGAGCTTCATCTATATTCAATGGATGTTGGTTGGAGTTCTTTACAGGATCATTTGGGATCCGGGTGGTTGGTGGACAGGTGCAGATGATTCTCCATTTAGGCTTTCGGTGATGTGGCAGTTGAGTTGGATTGGCAGATGCAAATTGTTTGAGGGCAAGCAATCTTTGGGAAGGGAGGATTGTCATGTCCCCGAATTGGAGTCAGAGTAATTTAATTAAATTAATTGATTAATTATCCAAATGTTCATATTTATTTCATAAGGATGACTAATTAATTATTTTAATTAAATTAAATAAAATATTAAATTAATTATTTGTAAGGTTATCACAATAAATAAATATTTAAAGGTGACCTTATATTTAATTAATTTAATAAAGTGACTAAAAATAAAATAATATCAAAAAGTCACTTAAAAGAATAAAATAATATTTTATTTTAGAAGCTTCTTGGAGACTTGTTGAGAAATCTATTTAAGAAGCTATTGGTTAAGTATTTGGACACACTTGATTTGGAATTAATTACTCTTTACATGTGTGGTAAGAAGCTGAAGCTTAATGCTTAGCTCGCTCGAGGGTTTGAAGACTCTAGAGTGTCAGGTTCAATTGTGAAAGATCAACCCTAGCTGGAGTTGAGAGGAGGAGATATTTCAATCTTCTTGATTGTGCCAATTGGAGGGTTTCATTGGAGGTTATTTTCAGATTTTCAATTGTACAGCCTCATACTTGCATCGATTTGACTTGGGCTCTTGGGCGCTCTCTTTAGGGAGGTTTGGTGTGCATTTTTGGAGAAGTTTGGTGAGTTATTTGAGGTCTGTAATTTTGTTTCTGTCTACAGACTAGCCATGGGAGGAATTGCATTTTCATTCATTGCTCTTCACTAAGGGGACAGAATTTTGTGGGTATTGGAGGGATTGTCTCCTTTCGAGTTGGCAATCATTTCTACACCAATTTGGCGACCTATTATTGCTGCATTTATTTATACAAAAAGTTGTCAGGAAAGGGCAAGGGCGGCAAAAGTTGGAGGGCATTTCTTCATTGAAGAGGCACTATACCATCAACATATGATCCCAGGTTTTTTATATGCATTTCTTACTTCATATTTTAGCATCATTTCATTGTAATAATGCTGGTATAATAGCAACTACAGTTGCATACATTCATGTCATTGTAAGCCAAGAGTCTTGGCAAATCATTCACAATCAGCTTGCATTTAGTTCATGCACCATTTAATAAGAGTAGGAGTTGCATAATTATCATAGCAATACATTATTGTAATCAGCTGGGAAGTTATTTTGCAATAGAAGTTTCTTTGGAGGTTGCATGCCAAATGTATGATGAAATGTCACTTGGCTGTAGCTGCTCATTTGCATCAAGTTGTGTCATTTAATTGCATTAGAAAAACACAAAAACATATTGCATATCATTTTTATTTTATTATTAGTCAATTTGCATCATTGGAGAACCTCTTGAAACATCATTAGCATCAAGCAACATCAAAACAAAGCAATCAGAAAATTATAACAGCAAGTTCAAACTTTGCAAGACAAGTGTTTGACGAAATGTCCAAGGTTTGAATAGGTGAAAACAAAGTCAGATTTTTCCAGGGACATTATAGCACACATACACAAGAATTTAAAAGCTAAAAACGATAGTTGCATTCAAAGCTACAATAACCAACTTCCTCACCTACTACAATAAACAACTTCCACATCTACTACAATACATAAATTTCAATAAATGTCAAGTAATATTCACCTCATAAAAGAAAAATAACACAGAACATTTTAACAGCAATTTAAAAGCACGATAGGCATTAAATTATTCTATTGAATTAATGATACCAGATTGTTAAACTAAGAGCCAACAACAATTGTTTATAAGTTTCAACAAGACATGCATGAAAAATAAATAAATGCAAAGCAAGTTTTATTACACAATCATGTCCACAAATACTAAACCTTTGTTGGAACACAACAATCTATTGAGAGGGGGGGTTGAATCAGTAGATCTTAAAACTTGGCTCTAATAACCTTTTTGTGCAGACTACTTCTTTTAGCTCTGAGTACTTTATGCAGATTAATTCATCTAGCCTTTAATGTACAAATTAACTGAACATACAAAGAGATAGACACACATTCACACAAAAGCCCATAACACATGATGTACGTGGAAAACCCAAGATGGGAAAAACCACGGTGACAAATGTTGCTTGAGTCTACTGCTCAAATCCAAGGTCACAAATGAATCCTTTTGTTACAATGTTTAGGGCACCAACCCATGGAAGCACGAACTCCCTGATTTAGGAGCTACAACTCCAAGGAGACAACAATCCCCTAATCTAAGCACCAACTCAGTACAAATGAGGCAACAACCTCTACAATATTCAAGCTCATATGTGCATACAATTGGTTTTGCATAACCTGATGATGTATCAATACATTCAGTACATTGTTGCACTTTCTGCAACTCACACTCTGTTGTTGATGCTGCAATCTCAGCAACACATCCCTCTACTCTACACTTAGAACATTCTATGTTCTATCTTGTTGCACTGCACCTCTGCACCTTGAATGCAAACACCTATAACATAATCTATATTACAGTCTAGGAATCTTCTTTACATGTGCATTCTTTGTCTGTTGCACTACACTCACTCATCACACTTCCTCTACTACATAATTAGCTACATAACTCTGTTCAGCACCCTCTGCACTTGCAGACACCTCACACTCACAGCAGATACTACACCTTCAACAATATCAAATTGTCCTCTTTTCCTTAACTCCACCGACCTGTCATCACAGTTTTGAGATCCTCACCACCATTCAAATCATCTTGAATCTTCTGTTAGGGTTTTCTCACTCTCTACTTCAGCAAGCTACCTGTGCATCGAGCCACACGCCACCATGTCTTTCAAATCCGATTCACTGGATATTTTGGTGGTCGTCGAAAACTTAAACCTGAATGCAATAAATGCATTTTCTTCTTTGATCAATCTGATTTTGATCTTATTCTCTGTCACTATTTGTGGTGCCATCTTAGCAGATCAAATCTCCAATCAAATAGTTGTTGGAGTAGTTGAATGAATTAAATTTGTTCACAGTGTCGTTCTCTGGCCCCAAACCTCGTTCACACTATTGTAGCCGTTGTAGATCTTCAAGATTGAATTATGACCATCAATCTTCTCTCACGCCATGACCTTACAATCCTTTGTTCATCTTGGCAACTTTAAATCACCACCGTAGGATTAGCTTCATTTAACTGGTGTTGTCGATCTTAGGATTCGATCTCAAAACCCATCGCATATCGCTACTTCACATAGGGAATCCACATCAGTTTTCAAGATGTGAAGGAATACAAGCCTTTTCATCTCCATCATTGATCTAGTCCATCCGTTGACTAACGCTTTGCATCTTCAAGGACACGCCAGCATATCAGGCTGAGACTCTGTAGAGTCCTCCCGACAAACACCATTCACTTCAACACCTCTTGTGAAAGACACAGGTCCACACACCATCTATCATCCACGTCATCGCCACATAATTCGCAACAATGATGCGAATTAGTATATCGAGCAATTGCTCTTTGCCACCTGTCAACATACATCATCTTCCATCACCGTCACCTTCCTATCGGGTCCCACTTGGACCTTCACCATGACTCCGTTGGGTTGAGAGGACACCAAGTCACCTCTCTCCTATGAGGTGAAATCTCTTCTATGAAGCTCTATTGGAATATCGAAGAGACCAACTATCCTGTTCCTCCGATCTTCATATATCTCCTCGATGAAGAATCAGCACCACCTGTCATCCACATTCTTGCCACATGTCAACTACTTATTTTTCATCGTACTCCATCGTCAGCCTATCAGGTCCCACCATGACACTATTCATCTTCCATCACCGTGACTTCGTTGTGTTGAGGGGACTCAGAGACTCCTCACTCTGATACGCAGAAGTCTATCCGATGAAGTACTGTCAGACTATTGAAGTGACCAATCATTTGGTCCTACCGAACTTTCGCCTTCTCTTCAATCTGCTTCAAACGCTTGAATTGCCAACTGTGGGGTTCACCTGACAAATCATCACCATGCAATTCACAACGAGGATGTGAATTGCCAAAGCAACCAATCGTTTTTCGCCACTTGTCGTTACATGTCACCTACCTCCTACATCACTTTCAGTCAGGTCCCACCAAGTGATTGCCATTGCATCGCTGTGTTGGACTTCTGAATAACTCCCACCAAAATACATCTTTCTCTCCAATCAAGCTCACATCGGAATGTCAAGGGGACACCTTAACAAGACTTGCTAATGTCCATCACTCCATTCCATGAACCTTAGAGACGTCATTCTCCGCTAACCATGTGTCACCCTTGTCTGCGTGTAATATGACACGTCAATTGACTGCATAGCTCCACTTGTTTGCTACGTCAACTCCACTAACCACCATCGATGTATTGAGGGGACACAAAGAAATGTTTCTCTGAAATCTAACTATCACTTCGATGGCACTTTAACACTTCTTTGAATTCTTCGAAGGGACTGTAAACCATCTCCTCCCAACATTGTATTCTCCCTTCGAACCACTATAATGGATCTCCACCGTTGCCACCTGTTCTGCTTTTCGGGATATTGAAGGGACACCAACATAGCTCCTACCGATATCTTCCTGTCACCCCGAGCTCCTTTGTCCTTTGCTAAATCCGCGGACCCTTGCATTTCTCGAAACTCTCCTTTTCGTGGAATCTATGGATGTCCAAATTCTCCAAACTTACCACTATATCGCTAAATTCATGCACCTGCGAATTACCTGAGCTTCACCATTTTCGCGAATTCCTTGCTCAAGTGGATTACCCGAAATCAACATTCATAGCCTTCCTTTTTCTTTTTGGGGGGTCGGAGTTCTCTCATTTCTCTTTCCTTATGCTTGGAGTGCATTGTAGCTTTAGTCAAGTAAGTCTGAACACATAAGTCCGATGCACTCTTTCTCCTGTCGGGATTCAGCCATCAGCCTTGCCCTTTTCAATTTACCTCTTTTCACATTTATCACAAACCATATCTCATACCTGCAAAACTCCAAAGTGCAAAACACCATCTTTGCATTGATCTTGTTGGATGTCGGGGTTCGCCCTTCCATCTTGCCAACTTCGAACACCATGGTAAGCAATACTGAATACTCCCAAAGTCCAAAGTCCGAAAAACTTTGGACTTAGTAAATTTAACATCATCCTTCTAAGGGGACTCTGTAAGAGGTATGACCGAGGCTAGAGAACCAAACTTTTGCAACCTCTTCTACACTTGCACAACACAACTTCAACCTTTGACATCAATGACATTTTTACATTAATGCCAACATCCTCCTTTACCAGATCAGGTCCATTCCACCTCTGATCCTTCTTTCATCATGCCAACAATCTCCCTTAAATGATTTCCCCTTTTGACATCAATGACAATAATATGCCAACAACATTAACTCAAGCAATCATCAAATAGATTCTTGATAAAGATAACTATCAACCTAACAACAGCCCTTGAAGATCATCTAAAAATAGTCTATCTATAAATAGCTGCTAAAATAGATTTCTCAAAATATGTTTATCTCCTCGAAAGTAATGATGAGTAGAAATAGCATAGGCTATAAATAGATTTTAGGCAATTGGATTTGAGAGTGGTTCTGATGAGGTGCTTTCATTCTGATTATCCATAGCAATCACTCTAAAAAGGCTCTAAAACATTAAAATTTCACCAACAATCTCAAATCTTAAAACCTTAGAATATAGTTCTCCAGACACACGAAATATGACCAGGTATATTATATCTTTATTTTGGCCAACCACAAAAAACCGTGTAACTATGACAAAAACTCTAATTCTCCAGCAAACCCTAAGTCTTCAACAAACAATAACTGAAAATATGCAATTTGAATGCTTTATATGAAAAATTTCATTTTGTATACAAAAAGATTAAAGACTGTGTGAATCTAAATATTATGACTGCTGTCTTTGCCTTTTGATTGACAATTACTGAACAAAACCCTACAAATACAGATGCAAAACAGACAAGACTACAACAGATATCACATATCCTGAAAATCAATTATGAAAAAAGTGAAAAATATCCCATGAAAGCTCAATAAGATCACTGTTAGACTGTTGATATTGATATTAGGCCTTTATTTTAATAATAGTCACTGCTGAAAAGAATGAAAAAACCCTAGCAGCCTGGAAGAAATCACCAAAATGAAGAACTTGCATAATTCAAACCCTAGGCGATGCAACAACACTTGAAAAATCTGGATTTCAGTGATGCAAGACTTTGCTGATATATGACTAGATTGCAGACAATTTGAGCAAGGATTTGACTGTAGATAGACACAACTGATGCAAATCTGAATTTCTGGAAGTTGAAACTACAAACACCTAAATTTGTCCACACCTAACCACACTAAACTTTATCCCACTCCTATCCATTAATTAAATAAATATTAATTATTTATATAATCCCTTATCCATATTCCTCACCCTTAATTAAATAAATTTGAGCTTATTTAATTAAGTTCAACCTTTGTGGGCGGTGGGGCTAGCTCGATTGGTTAAAGCATCCTGTTGTAGGCAAGAGGTCACGAGGTCTAGTCTCCCCACTGTCCACGTGGTACTAGAGGGCGTGTCGCACTAGCGCCACCGGTCACATGAAAAAAGTTTACCAAGCGCATTGCAGTTTATAGGGGGACAGATACCCAACCGATTCCTGCAGTCTAAAAAAAAAAAGTTCAATCTTTGTATTCCTATCCCACAAGAAATATATAAATAACACATCATTTCTTTAATTTCCCTTTTCCACCTCAAATCCAATTAATAATTTAATTAGTTAAATCAAATTAATTAACTAGTTACCCCTTGCCCATGCCTAAGTGTGATTAATCACTTCTAATCCCAAATTATCCTAAAAGGTTAAAACGAAATCTTGGCCATCCATTTAATCAAGAAGATCTCAACCCTCCATTTAGCCCATGTGACTCTCACACATGTATGAGAAGTAGAACTCACATGTCTCCATCCCTTATCTCATGTGCTCTCTCACGCATGTGAAATGAGACACATTTGAAATTTCTCTTTCCAATGTGTCCATAGACATGTGTGAGGGGCCACTTGTCCTTAGTCCCTCTTCTCCATGCATACCCTCACACATGCGAGAAGATTCATCTTCAACCATTGGATTTGGTCCAGTCAATCCTAGTCCTTAATCTTTCCTCAATTATATCCTCTCCCAAGAACATCAATCTAATAATACCAATTGGCATCCTCTCCTCAACCTTAATCTCTCTTGAATCCTCCACCATTGACTTTCTAATCAAATCTAATTCATTGATCAACCCATCCTCAAATATATAAATCACTCTCTCCAAGCTATTTTCATCTTCTCCCTTCATCACAAAGTTTAGTTGTTGGTTCTCCAAGCAATTGACATTCCTCCATCATCCATCCATTCCATCTAGAGCACATCAAGAGGGTTGAGAGAGCCATCTCTCAACACAGACACTCCTCTTCTTGCTCAATCCAAGGTAGTTTGAAGAGCAAGATAAAGGTCTTTTCATTGTATTTTGATCTTTGTTTCTTTCTTGTTTTTCATTGATCACAAAAACCTTTATTGGAAATGATTGAAACTTGCAGTAGGTTGCCAACAATAAATGAAAACTGGTCAGAAATCAATAAATGGGACTGAAACTGATCACAAATAGCCTATGTACCCTAGACGATAGGGGTTGTTTCAAGAATACGAGGATGGATCAAAAACATCCCCCCTCATACCCAATTCGAGAAAAAAAATTAAAAACATTTCCAAAATGGCAAAATTTGAGTAGGAAATGGCAGCCCCCTATGGCCCAGCCAACATAAAAAGCAATTTTTGGAAAAAAAACACAAAAAATGGGGGGATGGGGGATCCCACAAGAACCCATACACCCCTTCACACCAACCCTAAACCTAAAACAGCCACACTAACAGCTAAAAATAAAAAACAAACTCATTTTGCCATTTTCCAAATTGTGAAGAAAAGGACAAAGAAAACAATTGTGAGAATATAAGTGAATGGTAATGAGAAAAAGATGTAAGCGTCAAATCTATGTTATTTGAGATTCGGACTCAACGTAGACTTGGCAAGCTAAATTTTGACCCGAATTCGAACTCAACGCCCAAACTCAACACAAACTTGAGAAAGAATCGGTAAGTTGAAAAAAATAATAAATATGGATATTTTTAAGGATTTAAAAATTGTATCATGCACCCATCAATAAATAAACTGTAAAGGCACAATAAACTAATCAAATAGAAGCTATTTTGATCACATACACAAGTATACATCGATCATAAGTATAAAACTAAAATTTAGCTTAAGGAAAGAAAAATTTTAGATATGTAAATATTGTCAAGTGTTTAAGGTGTACAAAAGTCATAGATTATGATATTTGTGGCATCAAAAAAAAATCACATGGAGTCATGAACTATGGTAGAAAGGAGCTTGTAACCCTCAACCAACATTACTAGTTCCATGTGGAGTCATTCACTTGTATCTCGGACAAGTCTACAAATGCCACTACAGCCTTAGGAGCATTACTTACGATAGCTAGGAATTTAATTGGGAAAAAATTGAACTAAAAAACAATATTACTCTTCCATACAACATGACCCAAAGAAAATCATTTTTTTTTTTTTTGAAAACTAGAGCAAAGAATTAACAATAGTACCCCCAATGGGGTCAGGGGGTAGAGCCCCTTGCAGGTGTTTGGGGGCAACACCCCAGTGGAGTCAAGGGGCCATGTCCCCTATTGAGACTCAATGCCTAGGGGCAACATCCCCTATTTAGAAATGCTTGTGTACCAACTACTACATGATGTCGATGAAAATGAAAATTCTCCAATCACTCAGAGAATGATGGAACTAACAACATTGGATAAGTACATGAGTGCACATGAAAAAATCTTGTGACACCAATCCATGATGAAACATCTATTTGACAAGAAAGCATTGCAAATAAACTTTTAGGTTGGAGGTATGTTCCTCATGTGGGATGCCAAATCAGAGGATAAGGGAAAACATGAGAAGTTTGATCCTTTATGACTTGAGCCATATGAAATTGCAAAGGAATATGGTCATAATGTGTACCATCTCAAGTTGTGTTACCAAGTACACCAATTTAGCCTTGAGTTCACATACCGACTCAATCCGGATTCGTTGCTCGATATGCCCAAGGTACCACCTGGGCACCTAGGTTCCCTATCAGTCCTCCAAGACCCATAGGGAACTTGGGCACCCAAGCAGTGCCTTGGGCATAACCAAGGCATACCCAGGCAGACCCCTACGTACTCACGACTAGGGATTCCAAAAAAACTTTATTTTCAATAAAAAAACATTTTTTTAATGTCAAACGCACCCCAATGCATGCATTCACCCTAAATTGAGGGTATTTTATGTTTGCAATTCATTTGACAAACACAAAACATCAAGAAGAGCATATTTTTCCTCCAAGCTACCATTGTTAGGTTTTGAAGGTTGCTTCATTTTTTTCATATGTGAGGGCTATGGGGGAGTAAGACCTACACCAAAAGGTTAGGAATCAATGCACAAGGAAGATTTAGCCATCAAAGGTGAGTAAATCTTTCGTTTTTTCAAGTTTTCAATAACTTTTTAAAGATTTTTCAAGTTTTTTTTTTTTAAATAAGGATTTTTTTTAGTAAGTTTTGAATTATTTTTTTGAACTTTATGTATAATAAGGGGTTATAATGTTGATTTTTATTTATTTTTTTCAATTGTAGTGTTGTTAATTTGTAATGTATTTATTTTAGGTTCATACAAAATGGTTGGAAGTTCTAGTTTGGTTGTCCGAAATGTAGAGAGTTCTTTTAAATTTGATGCGGCGCCACCTCTTTGGTGACATACAACAATAATTCAATAACTTCTTGGTGGTGGGGGTTATATTTGGCCTTGTAGACAATGTGAAAAATACTATAAGAGCTCATATTTTCGAGTGAATGCTCACTTCTACGCCATTCCTTTACAAGGAATAAAAATTGTCCTGGGCCAAATAAAAAAGGGTTGTCAAAGGTACAAATATTGGCTTATATTAAAAAACAAGAGGATGTTGACATGGCAAGTAATAGATCAAAGGCTCTTGCACATCCTCTTGCCAAGAGAAGCTTGCAGAAACTTCCTAGTGACTTCTCACAACCGACTGGGCCACATCCTTTCATGCCAAAGCCACCATCTTCTAAAGAAGAGAATGTTTTGATTTCACAAAGAAGAGGCCCATTGGAGAAGGCCTTCAAAAATGAATTGGAAATTGCAAATTAGGAGATTGCTGATTGCATTTATGGCAATGGGCTTCCTTTCAACATTGTTAGATCACCTTATTTTCGGGATATGGTGACGACCCTTTGCAATACACCTCCTAATTATGTTACTCCAGGGCATGAAAGGTGCAAACCTGTAATGTCCCCATTATTTCGCAAGCATCAGAGTCATTGGATTAGCCTATTATGTCGATCCTCGTAGGCTAGTGGTTCTGGATAGAGGGTCACTTGAACGGGCACTTGGTCGGTTAAAGGCAATATTGGTATTCGGAGTGTGGTGACGTGGTGAATTTGCGCGTTTGGCACGTAATTGGAGCTTAAGATATTGATCATCACCATTTATTTCACTTACTCAGGCTTGGGGACCATGTGTCTATTTGTTAAAGGGGTCACTTTATATTTTGCAGTTACTATTCACTGATAAAGTGAAAAAAGAAATAACTTAAGTGAATAGTGTTTTTTTTTAATGAATAGTGTTTCAATGTAAAATTATAAAGGGAGAAGAGAAAGTTCGACCCATTCATGCATAGAGTTATTTTGTTGAATGAAACTTGGAAGTGTGGAGTTGTGGAAGAGAGAAACTAGGGTTTCTTGATTTCAGCAGTGGGTAAGCCTGGTTTGGGCTTGTAGTTAGAATTTTGGCATCTTGAAGGTGTGAAAGACCACCCTAAAGTGCTGGTTATTTTCTTGTTGCTGCATTGGGAGCTAGAAGTTGCTGTTTTCAAGGGTTTGAAGTCATCTATTGGAAGGGTATTTGATGTTAGAGGCTCCATACGCCATCCTGAAGGTGTTGTTTGCATTTTATGAAGTTTTTGAGAGCTGATTTGATCACCTACAGCCAGCCGCCATTACATGAGGGTTTGTGACAGCCAAAGCAAGTAAAACGCCTTCAATTTGCAGCTACTTTCTCTTCTAAAGTGGCGCCCTCATCATTAGAAGCTTTTCCAACAAGATTTCGGAAGGAGAAACGTGTATGTAATTTTGTATGAGCATTTTAATGGGCGCGGGTACTGTAGCAGTCACTATTCACAGTGAAGTTTGGCTGTAAGTAGAATTAAGACATAAGATGTATTGTCTCTCGAATTTGGTGCAAGTTGTCTATTCCATGTAAGCTCTTATATCATGTAGAATGCATCTTGAATAGCATTTTGAATCTTGCTCAAGTATCTCTTGAATTGTATGCAAGCAGCCCATTTATGTATTCTCTTTGTAATGAAGAAGGTCTCTTAATTATGAAATTGAGTTCATTGCTTGAGTATCATTGGCGTTTAGTTTATTTGTGAGTTCGTATTGCATGTATATGCTTGTTACATTCATGAGTATCATTGGCATCAAACATCAAAACACGAAAAGACATTAAGAATCAAACACACAAAACACAAATCAGACCTACAAAGAAGAGAAATTCCAGAATTAAATTGGGGTTTTGAGTCAAATCCAGTTTGGTTCATCACAATGGTATCAGAGCATATCACTACAGTGGTAGCAGAGTGGTAGCAGAGTGGATCACCGGAGTGTGGTTCATCACAGTGGTATCAGAACATATCACTACAGTAGTAGCAGAGTGGATCACCAGAGTGTGGTTCATCACAAAACCACCTTATTAGCGAAGGAGAAACTTTCAATAGAGACATCATTGAGAATAATCAAGGATATATGGCCGGAAAAAAGTGTGTCCATTTCTAACGGATGGAAAGATTGCAAAAATAGACCATTGATCAATGTTATAGTAGTCAAGGGCAATGTTTTTGAAGGCAATGTATTGTGAGGAGCAAGTAAAAAATGTAAGTTTCAATGCCAATATCATCATAGAATCCATTGAAATGGTAGAGTCTGAAAATGTTCTCCAGTCATAACGGACAACACTAAAAATTGTAGGGCAGCTAAGTCTATAGTGGAGGGTGCATATAGTCACATTTTTTGGACACCATGTGCAACAATTTGATATTGCAAAAGATTGGCACACAAATTGAGTGGGTTAAACAAATCTACATGGAGGGCGAGGAGATCCAAATGTTTATGACTAATCATCATGTCACAAGGCATCTTTAGGACCTTCTCCAAGTTGGAGTTGTAGAAGGTAATTTAAATTATATTTTTTATTTTTTATTTTTTATTGTTGATATGTGACATACATTTTTTTATTCCATATTAGGTTGCCGAAACTCTATTTGCATCTCACACAATCTTCTTAAGATGAATTGTGAAGGTGCAAGAGGCCTTGAGTTCTATGGTCATCAACAACCTATGGAGTGTATGGAGGCAGTCAAGCACAAAAAGATCCCAAAAAGTAAAAGCATTGATCCTAGATGATGAGTGGTGAGCTTGTGTGGAATATGTTTTGAATTTCACTAAGCCCATCATGAGCATGATTAGGAATGGTGATACTGATTGCCCATGTTTGGGTGAGATTTATGATGGCTTGGATTCCATGGTGGAGAAAATAAGAGAAATATTAGAAGCCAAGGAATATGATCCAATGGAAACATTTTTCAAAACTATGCAAAAGATTACCATTGATCGTTGGAACAAGATGACTACCCCCTTACGTCTCTTAGCATTTGCTTTGTCACCAAAGTATTATAGCAAAGAGGTACTTTCATTGCCGAGGAGGGTGCCACCATATAGGGATGGGGAGGTTGTTGGCTATAAGGCTGCATTTAGAAAGATATTTTAGATGAAGATATCCAAAGTATTGTCTTGAGCAAGTTTGGCCACTTCATATCTTCAAAAAATATGTTGTTTCTGCTCTTCTAGACAATTGTAGGAAAGATGCTCATGATTGGTGGTATTTACATGGTCAAGGCTCCATTTACTTGTAGGCTCTTGCAATTAGAATTCTCTCCCAAGAATGTATCTTTTAATTTTTTATTTTTCTTGTTTTTCATTTGATGCTATTATGATATATATTATATTTTATAATAATATAATTTTATAATTTATGTTTTGAATTTGTAAAATAAAATATTAAATGTTGTATGCAAACTCAACAGGTTGCAAGTTCTTCAACTGAGCAAAATTGGAGTACATACTCCTCCATCCACTTGGTCAAGCGCAACCATTTGGGTGCAAAAAAAGCAGAGGATTTGGTCTATATACACTTCAACCTTCGTCTCTTGTCACATAAGAAACTTGAATACAATGAGGGTGTGGCAAAGAATTGGGATCTAACCCCTAAGTGTGCTGATTTAGATGCTATAGTTGAATAACTTGCCGAGGTCTCCATAAATGAGGTAGCTCCTGCACATGACACAACTAGTGGGAGAGGTGATCCAGTTGATTGTGGTTCAAAAGAAATTGAACCAAATGTTAACCTTGACGCTTTTGATGAAGAATAGGAAGACTATTAGATATTGATTGTAATTTAAATTTTCATTGTGTGACATTTTTAGACTTTAGAATTTTTAATTTTACAAATTATGAATATGAGGTATTTAAATATTTTATTTATTCGCAATTACAAGTATCATTGTTCTTATATATATATATATTCCCGTACCTATACCTAAGGGAAAAAAATGTTGTATCGCCATACTGGGTTCTAGTAACTTAAATCTCAAGGATCTAATAGGAAGTTAAATGGAGTTGCCAATTCATGGTCAACATCTTAAATATTACTTCATGTAAGTAATGGTGTCCTCCATGTACATATTATGTTTTGTTTTGTGTAGGTTGTGTCTTTGTGTAATCTTGACACTTGTTGGTTAAGATGAAGTGTGATTGCCCTAGTCCCCTCTTTGTGTGTCCCTTTTTTCCATCTACTCTTGGAGATCTGGATTCTCATTGTGCCTACAAGAGACACCTATCCCCAACCAAAGCCAATGTTGGGACTCAAGTAAAATCTAACAATGGCAAATTTTGTTGGAGTCCCAACCCATTTGTGCATTTAGGCCTCATTTTACCCATCAAATATAGCTGATTTGAGAAATTTTTGTATGGGTATTCATTTGTCAAAATCACCTACGTGTTGTTCTTTTTCGTCCCCCATGTATTTATCTTGTGAAAACAATTGCAAAGTGTTGGCGTAAAAACTAACACCTCTGGAGTGCAGGTTTGTACGGACAGCTATGCACACTGCATAATGAGTGCTCTTCAAATTAGGAGGGGAAGCTCCCTCGTAGTGCTGGAATGCGTGGAAAAGAAAAGTAATCTAAGTCCTATCTTTTGTTCTCACCGGAAGAGGCACAAGGTTAAGAACCAAGAACGCTGCACTTTTTCTTTAGATCATTAACTACAACTAAGCTAACTACTTAAATCTATCCGCCTCAAGAAAAGCGAGCATGAGGAAACGGAGCAAGGTTTGACTATCCGGGACGATAAACAAGTATAGATTCTCAACTTGAAGGCAAGGTGGCACATCTATCACCTCAATCTAAACAAGTTTATTGAAAACAACAATATACGATAAACTAAGTACGATTCTCAACTTGAAGGCAAGGTGGCACAACTATCACTCAATCCGAATAAGTTTATTGTTCACACACATCACACGATAACCCAGTACAGATTCTCTACTTGAAGGCAAGGTGGCACAACTATCATCTCAATCTAGACAAGTTTATTGAACACAAAACAGGAAAGAATTCACCATTATAATTGCATGAAACCCTATGTGGCATAACAATTCATCATAATAGTAAAAACGCATGAACAGATACAGAACGAGCAATATTGAGGGCAAGGTAGGCACAGCGTATATTTCTCTCTTGTGCAAAAGTTCGTGAACAGATACAAAATAGCAATACTACAGGCAAGGTGGGCACAGCATGTATGCTATCATGCAAAAGTTATGTACAAATGAGCAAAAGCTTTTATTTATAGACATCAAAAGGTGTAGGGAACCCTAAAATCACCTTGAGTCAACTACAGTCTTGCAATGCATGCAAGATTTATTACTAAACCCTAATAAAGGAAACTATACAGTTAACTGGAAAGCTACCATCAGTTAACCAATACATCTAACATAAATGGACAATGTGCAAGCATGCACGTCCTTATTTAAAGCAAAGTTAACTGGACACTACCTTCAGTTAACTGGAAACCCTAACCCTAACTCCTGTGAAAATAATCCCAAGGAAGAGATAAGCATGTATGAAGTCAACAAGTGAACTCAAGACTGAAAGTCGAGTTAACTGCTCCTCTTGATTCTATCCTCGAAACTAACTGCAGGTTCCAACTGGCAGATCACTCCATGTCATCTCGGTCTAACACTTCGACCAAGAACTCGTCAATCTCTCTGTCTTCAGGCACTTTGATGCTATCCAAAACAACAGTCTGTTTATTCAGTTCTCTGCCACTTTCCTTGACTGTATGCATGCCTTCTCTGACATCTTCAGTCGCCTTTCTGAGACTAGCTGAAATAATTGAAATATTCTCCAACTTAGGCGCCATAGGATCTCCCTCAAGATTATTATGAATCAGCTTTTCGAACTCAGCTTGTACTTTGTCCAATTCAACATACGTGCCATCTTCAAGAAGATAATGACACAGAATCTGAACAACAAAATCACTGACAAGTGCAAGTACTCCAACCACATCATCTTTCAGTGAAAACAACTTGGTAGAGATCTTTTCACATATTTCCATTTTGAAAAGGTGTTGCTCTCTCCAAGTAAAAACTTTTTCTTGATCTTCATCAGCCTCCAAGGCGTCATATGCAACAGACAACTGGGACACAAGAACTCGATCCTTGGCTAAATTCTCTGCAACCAAAACCTCGAGCAATTGAATACCTTGACAAAGTTTATGTGCATCACTCCTCAACTGATACAAATCTGCAAGAAGACGTTGACCCGTAGCAACTAAGCTTTCAATCCAATTGTCCAAAAGTCTATCATCACTGACTAACTGATCTAGCTTTCGTTGTTCTGCAGGTGTATTTTGAGGAAGAACAGGCGCTCTATTCGAATTTCCATGAACAAGATCAGAAATATATTGGCGAAGTTGACTGTTCTCAGCTTTAAGCAATACCTTATCCTCTCCATCCTTCATGATGCGTTCTTCAAGATTATTGGTGACAATCTTAAGAAGAGTCACGTCTGTCTCTCAAGTGGTCCTGCCAAGATTTGCCTTAGTGAAAGTAAAGTCACCAACTTCGACTTCATCTAGGCTCTTACCCTCTGGAGGAACAGCAACTTCTATAACAATCTCTGATTCTGGAGTCTTCTCAATATGCACTTGTTTCTTGATTTTCTTGTTCGACCTTCTCTGATAAGGTTCACCGAACTCAGATAAATCAAGGTTATACGAAGGTTCTCGCCTCTGTCTCCCCAAAGACTTCTCGAGCCAACAAGACTGAACAATATCATCAATTCGAGGAGAGACTGTCCCTGATGTATCCACCTGTGGCGGTTCAGTTGTCTCTGATCCAACTCGAATTGGTATCTCAGGCTCTGAATCTATGTCAATAGGTTGTATGTGTGGCGAACTAGGAGGTGAAACGTGAGGTTCAGCCTGAATGACTATCTCTACTGGAATCTCAGGTACATTTTCAACTTGCTTCTGCTTCCTCTTACCAGTAGCTCTCTTTCCCATGTTTCCACTGAGTCTAACTCCTTCAGGAGGTATCACAATAGCATTAACCCGAGGTCTTGACCTAGAAGTAGAAGGCAATGAAGAAAACTTCTCTGGCGGCTCTGTCACAGGAATTGACTTCCGCTTCCGTTTACTCTCCAAGAACTGCTTGTTGGTCTTGATAACCGATCTGGAAACCTCCTCAATAGAAGCATTCTCTTTAGCATACCAATCTGGTGAACGAAGTGGCTGCCAAGCAATTTGATCTCTGACATATGAATTGAGAAGAACTTCTCCATCATCATCTGATAGACCATCAACATCCTCTGATAGGTAATCAGAGAGCTGAGTGATAGTGAGTCTACAATAGTGACGACGACGAACCTCGAATTCATCTTCACAATTAGCCCAGAAATCCTCAAGCGCTGGCTTATGTGCAATCCCTCGCTCTAACCTGGTTGCATAATGACCCAAAGGATCATAGGAACGCCTCTCAGTATGAGTTTTAAGCTTGAATCTTTCTATCTCGGTTGACATAAGCTTGGCATTTGTTGCCGCATTGCATGTGAAAATCCCTAATGCAAATGGAAAGCCGCGGTCTTATGACGATTGCGAAGAAAGAAATGAACATGTTGCATCTGCCTGAGAAACTCCATGAAGATAATCTTGTGTGAAGGATACCTCAGCAACATCAGGGGCTCTCCAACATATCCATAAACCTGGATGTATGTGAAAGTAGGGAATTGGATAAACCAATCCGCCCAAGTCTCCATTGCTGATTTTGCCTCGGCAGAAATACGAATGTGCGTTTCGTTGTCAAGATCTCTAACTGTCCTCATAGAAAAATGATCATTCACTGCTCGAAAGTCTTGCTCAGATTTAGAGAACTCCAACTGCGGAAAATACTCATGAACACGTTGAACACCGAGAGTGCCATTAGTTTTTAGATGCTTGTAGCTGCCTTGGAATGCAACTAAGTAGACCAAGTAAGATATCATATGAAACTCATGAAACTTGAGAAAATTAGTAATCTGCTGATGTAGGCAATCACTAATCAACATAGCCCAGTCAAAATGCTCTGTGCCATCAAGAATTCTGGAAATAAGGTAAAACATCCATGATCGGAAAGTGCTAGCATCCTCTTGGCCTGTAACTCGATTGAGCAAAGTTATCAAAACAGCAACCTCATCTTTGAATTCACCACGGCCAACCTTTTTAGGCATGTTAGTCTTCTGAACTTTTAGCCATTTCTGAGCCACCTTTCTCTGTGAACGTTCTTGATCTCCATCCCATATCTTCTCACAGGCTTCAATAACCACAGTAAAGTTATCTGAACGCGGAGGAATAGCAAAACATTTCTCTATATCCTTCGGTTTGAGACTGCAAACAACCCTCCCATCAACTGATCTGATTTGTCATGAAGATGAGTCATAATGCTTGATACAAGCAAGAACGAACTCGAGATCAAAAGTGGTAACAGAAATAGATGCCGCTGCTAGCACCCTCCAAACTGCTCAGATTAACCACTGGATAAACATGATTTAGGTCTGTATCTGAAGTTTTGGCAAAATTATGCAGAAGAGCCGATTTTGTCTTATATTCAATGAGATTGAACTGCATTTTGAAAATGATGACTTTTGACTGTAAAGTCGAATATACTTGAACAACTTTCTAGAAAAACTGAAAACCTCTGGACAAGGCTAAAAATAGCCTAAGGCAAGAGAAATTTTCAAAACTTTTCTGAAACGTGGGTTTTGTGTAGAATCAAATTCTAAGACAACCCAGATAGCTTGATTCTCGAAAAAATGTGCTTCAGGCCCACATGCAAAGAAATTCTCGGAAAAAAGCACAGAGCTTCAGAATGAAGACTACGGGGCAATTTTCTCGAAAAAATCTAAGACATGGGTTTTGTTGCAAATACTGAAGTATGCGAACCCAGATGATCAAACTCTGAAAATATGTTGAATTTCTTTGACATGCGAAGAAAGTACCTAAGATGAGAAATAGAAGAAATAAGACAGAAGATAGAAAGTTTTGCTTGCTCTGCTTCTGAAGAATTCGCCAATCTCTTTTTTGGAATTTGATGTAACCTGCATGCAAAATGAAAACCAAGTCTTGAATCTTCTTCTTCTGAACAATCTGAATCCGTTGCTATGAAGAACGCTGAATTCTGACACCTATAGCACCTTTAACTTGCTGCTCGCTCAAGAAGAAAGTATATTTCGAAGCTTGTGATGAAGAAATAATGGACGCCAATGCTTGAATAAATAGATTTTCATCATTGAAATTCGCACAAAGGCATGAAACCTTGAAAAATGTGCTTGGCTTATGATTGGACCCCAATTTTAGTTAACTGAAACTAAAATGAGCTAAATAAAGCATCCTGCTAGGGTTTCCCTTTTCAGTCTTCAGTTGACAACACCATTTAAAGCACCATGCGAATTTGACTTTAGTAGACAATCCTTGTTGAATTCGCCATACTTCAAAATTCACTAAATTCACAATTAAGAATTAAAGCGTCCCTTTTCAGAACTGAAGTTGACAATAAGAAGTGAAATCGCCATACTTCATGCTTATGCTTTAAATCTTTAAAAATTCTAAATAAGGCGTCCCTTTTGAAAACTTCAGTTAACAATCAAAAGTGAATTCGCCAACTTCACAATATCATGCTTTAAAAATGGCGTCCCTTTTGAAAACTCCAGTTAACAAAAAGTGAAGCGCCAACTTCACAAAATCTTCACAATTTCAACCAATTGCGCCATGCATGCAAACTCAAATTGATTTTCAAGCATAAACTTCAGTTAAGTGAACATGCACACAAGTTAACTCAACATGCAAAGTTGTTAACTTGACATGCGAACTGAAAGATCACTCAGCATGCCAATATATGAACTAGAGATGACAACCTAGAAAACGTTCAGTCTAACTGAAGTCGGAACTCAAGTTAGGGCGCACCAGTCAACTTCTTTCGAAAACTCAATTTTGACCTCTTAAGGCGTTTTCCAGACTTAGCCAATTTTCATGAAAATTTAGACTTAAACTTCTTTCGAGACCTCTGTTCATCCTCTGACCCTGGCTGACTGACTCCACCGATTGGCTGGCTGACAGGTGCATCGCAGAGCAGGACAAAAACTGATCAAAAGGTACCTTGAGACTGAACCTCATAAAACTAACATCTGAAGGCTCAAAAATCCAAGCGCCTTTTTCAAAAGCTGCTCTTTTTCTCAGACTTAGTCAAATTTTGACATCCCCATCTCATACGAAGGGAAAAACAAATCCTTCATAACTTCTGATTGACCAAGTTTCAGGACTGGATCACAGGTTCACTGCGGAGCTGACTTCATTCTGCATGACAGCTGCAAAGGCCCATTTCTCCAAAAAACATCATCTGAGGGGTGAAAATCAAGGGCGCCTTTTTGATAAGTTGCTCTTTTTCCACCAAACTTAGCCATTTCTGGAACTAATCAAAATAACATTAAAACTCTGACTGCAAGCTGCTGAGCGATCTTCTGATCTGATGGAGACAGGCAACGGAAAGTTGAACGTAACACGAACAAATTGAATATCTGGGATCATCAAAAATAAGGCATTAAAGGCTTGAAAAGCTCAGGCGCCTTTCTGAAAAAGTGCTCTTTTGCTCATTCCTTTGATATTTTGACCAAGATTTGACCCCATGTTTGACCTCCGACTCAGGCACTTCTGCAACTCAGATTCACCCACTGACGGATGCGTCGCGAAGCTTGAACAAATGTGAGATAAACATCTTGGGTGGCATTTAGTCAAAAACCTACATTTGACACCTCAAAAAGATGGGCGCCTTTTTCAAAAGCTGCTCTTTTTCCAGTGTTAGCCAATTTTGGCTTTCCTCTCGTTTTGCGCTATATCTTCCGTAACTTGCACGAAATAGGTCCGTTTGACAAGCTTGATAGCTCGTTGCGAAGCTGGCGAGATTCCGGACAAATGTCTGCTGGAGGTGACAAACCCTAAAAATAGGATCTGGGCCCCTAAAATCAAGGGAGCCTTTTTCAAAAAGTGCTCTTTGCTCCAGAGTTAGAAAAATTTGACAATTTTCCTTCAAATTTTGGATTTTCTCAAAAAAACTCCAATATTAGATTGATATCAAATTGACACAAGCTCCATATTTGAAAAGCCCAAAAACCATCTTTTGACATCACTTTAACTAGGTTTAGACTATATTTAGCAAAATGCCTTAGTGAAGCAAGAAATTTGATTTGGGTACTACACAAAGATTCAAAAAAATTGTATGTGGGGTATTTTCTAGTCATTTCTATAAATGTGGGCAATTTGTTAGTCTTAGAGCTTCCCTTCCTAGCATCCCTTCCAAACTCTCCCTTCTTGATATGCCTTTCCTCCCAACTTCATTTTCTTTATTCCTATCAAGATTTTGGAGCTTCCCTTCCCAGCATCACTTTCCTACAAACCCTACTCATTTCCTTTAACTTCGTCAAAGTTTCGCACTTTTTCTTGTTAGTTTTTATGATCAGATTTAATGCACAGAAATTAATTTCAAAATCAGACACAAAGACACAGCAAATACCCTTGGAAAACCCTCCTCTTGAGGGGAAAAACCCAGCAACAAATATCTCTCTATTATATATCAATAATGGCAACAAGTCTCATTACAATGAGGCCAATCTCAAGGCCGATATGCAGCACCTTCACAAGATGCAATGATAACAAGTAATCAGCACTTCCTTGTAACTCAGATCTGCCCTTAAGAAATTCGCTATATGCTTCTGATAATTCGCAATCTGCACTTGATTGATCTGCCTTTGAAGAATTCGCACTTGGACGAGAAGAAATGCTTGAACTTAATTGATGCACAAATGAGAGAAAGTGACCTTCTATATGTGCATGTTGCTTAGAGGGGTCGCACCTTTTCAAGGACAAGGTCAGCCACCATAAAAATAATTACAAATAATAAATAATAATTACAAAGGAGGTCGGCCATCTTAGAGATATGTTTCCATTAAATAATCACAAATAATTAAGGAAGTATGAAGCCCGAAGCTGCAATAACATCAACACTCCCTCTCAGCTAGGGAGGAATACTTCCTGCTGCACAAGACACATCACCTCATCGTGATATCAGATATCACCTCATCATGATATCAACCATAATGGCTACAACCATGTATGGTATGTACAAGTGTTCATCACTTGCGTGATGTTGTCACCTCAACATGACTTTCACCATGGCTCTCCCAAAGGGTGAAAACACAAGTACAAGAGGAATCATCACGGACTCTCTCACGTGATGTTGTCATGGAGTCACACACATGGCATCCACCATGGCTCTCCCAGAGGGTGGAATCAAGGGATCTCACCTCGAACTTCTCTTATACAGAAGAACTCATTAATCAAGGGATTTCACCTCGAACTTCTCTCACAGAGAAGAACTCATTAATGAGGATCACTAATACTAAGACTCCTTCTCAGTTAAGGCTGTATTCTCCACCATACCAAACTTATCTCGAAAGTACACAAACTTTATCCTGGAGAGAGGCTTGGTGAGAATGTCTGCCATCTGCTCATCAGTGTTGATATACGTCAACTGTATAGCTTTCCTCAATACCATATCTCTGATATAGTGGTATTTGATCTCAACATGCTTGGTTTTGTCATGAAACACAAGATTGACAGAAAGCTTCACACAGCTCTGGTTATCACAATGAATGATAGTGGGCTCCATTGATTGTCCAAACAATCCTGCAAGGAGCTTACGAAGCCACACTGCTTCCCGAGCTGCTATACAAGCTGCAATATACTCTGCCTCTGTTGTACTCAATGCTACAGATGACTGCTTCCTACTGCACCAGGAAATCATAGCAGATCCCAAACTGAAGCAACATCCAGAGATGCTCTTCCGATCAATGACACTCCCTACCCAATCAGAATCAATATAACCATGCAGTTCCAAGTCCATATCTGAGGAATATCTCAACCCATATCCAACTGTGCCACGCAAGTATCTCAGGATATGTTTCGCTGCAACAAGATGTACCTGCCTTGGTTCACACATGAACTTGACAAAATGCACTTACTGCAATCTAGTCTAGTATAGATACATC
The DNA here is from genome assembly GCA_007258455.2 of Sequoia sempervirens. Lineage (NCBI taxonomy): Eukaryota > Viridiplantae > Streptophyta > Pinopsida > Cupressales > Cupressaceae > Sequoia > Sequoia sempervirens. Next base: position 37,416 of record VDFB02263809.1, read on the forward strand.
AACGATCCAATCAACTGACTGTACATAGTAGGATCCACCATATCTAAACTAGCTGCAACCTCCTTAAGCTTCTGAAAATTTGTTTCCATAAATCAACATAAAGAGCCAAGATCAACTAGATTACCATCTTCTTCAGGTTCAGTTGGCTCCCTTTGAATCTTCAAGCACTTGCATCAACCTTCTGACCTCTTCGTCCAAGATTGCCTACAACACTTGCCTTAGATAAATGTTTTCCAGTGTGTTGTACCCAAACCAAATTTTTAATTTTTTTTGCTTCATCAAGGCATTTTGTTTAAAAGAGTCTAAATTTTGCTAAAATGATGTAGAACGCAGTTTTGGGCAATATCAAGCATGAAGTTTTTGTCAATAGTTTGTCAATTAAAGTCAGTTATATTGATCAAAACCTGAAGTAGAGACTCAGAATGGAGTTTTTCATGATGGAGGAATATCTCACGACGACATTTCAAGTTGCACATGACGATTTCAATGATCAAAACAGAGTTTTCAATAATCAATTTATGAAGATTTTTCAAAGGAAAAGCCTAAAAGCGCAAGTATAGCCCAGGGGCGCCCAGCTTGTTGAAGATCAAGATCTTGTTTAAAATGTTTAAGCATACAGTCAATCTCTTCTGAATCAGTCTGGCTATCCGTTGAGCTATCCAGCGAAGTATTCCGAGATCCACAGCTCCAGCAAACAGCAACAGAAGTTGAAATCCCTAAATTTCCAGATGTGAGAAATTTGTCTTTTTTAGGCAAAAGCGCGCCTCTAACCTGAGGGCGCCCATCTTAAAGAGGGGGTAAATCTCGACATTTTTGATGGTGAATACAGTCAATCTGCTTTCAACTAGTCTGCTTATCCGATGAGATATCAAACGCAGTCATTCAAGTTTCAGAACTCCGGTGGCAGTCG
>VDFB02263810.1:0-104040 GCA_007258455.2 Sequoia sempervirens
TTATTCCAAAGGTATATTTTATCATTAATAACTATAATCAATCATAAAACTCCATAGAATTCCATAGATAGTCAAATATTCACAAAATTATTTATCATTATAACATATCATCTTCAATGCTTTAAATACTTAAAATCTATGGAAAGGTTTGGGAATGTCTTTGAAACTTATCAAAAATATGATGAAGAGTATGAAACTAAAACAAGAAAAACATGGCATTTCTAAGGCTCATCAATTACCCCCATTGTCAAATATGCACAAAAGAAATTCATGGTGATATAAGTGTTTCTTCTAGTTCTGAAAGGTAGAATAAAATTGATAGGGGCTCGTTACATCTCATTGATTGTGGTGCAACAAAGGGTGGTACTTTATTTTGTTGCAATGATGTTTTACAAGAATTGCATACTTTGACAAGTGAATTTGTTGTATTGCTATTTGGTAAACTTTGGTAAAATTATTGTTCACGTTCGATAATTTTTTTATTCTATAACTAAAATCTAATTATTGGCATATAAGATATTCATACTGGGGTGTGTCTCAAAGTGTGTTTAGATATCTTTGTATCAACTATGTTTATCTATTATTGTTATGCAACATTTTTTCCAATTGAACAATTGAGAGTATTTTCTTTTTAACAATGCTCTTGGCAAAGGACTTAGATTGTGTCTTTACAATTGATTGCTCAAAAAGAGCATAATCTATTCCTAGAACAAGTGTGTTGAAATTTGTTTTAGTTTCTTTTTTTATGTTTTTCTTTCTAATGGGATGTAGTGAATTAGATAAATGTGTCTACAATGAGAGCTTGTTTCATTATTTTTTTTCTTATTTCTATGAGATTTTATAATTGTTGGCATAGAATTGCAAGGACTTATTTCACATAGGCCTATAATATCTTGAGCTAGGAATAGTTCATAGTGTATTTGACTTGTTTTCATTTCAAATTGCATTATGTTATACGTTTTATTTGAATTTGTTTCTAGAAAATAGATTTGCTCATTTTGTTTATTAATTGAGGTCCAAACATGAATCCTAACGCCAAATATTGTTGCTATACATTGGAAACAAAAGGCACCACCTTCAATTTTTCCTTTTGAGTAAGTCATTGTCATTTTTATAATATATCCTTGCAAGTTTGCAATGCATGAAGTTGTTTTTACAATATTGTCTTGTAAATAATCTCTTAAACAATTATGTGTACTGTAATGACCACATTTGATCCTATTGCAAAAATATTGTGCAATGTAAAGTTGGTGCAGGAGCACCCTAGGTTTAGTAGGTTCAAAATTGGCATTTTGGTTTTGTTTGATGTTCTTTCATGTAATAAGGTCTAGAAAGACCATTTCATGTCTTTTGGGGTCCAATTAGAGGTCTTGGTCATTAGTTGGTGTCAAAATGCAAAACATGCAAAAATCATGTCAAGTTGCTAAACGTTGCATGCAACTTTTGGTCTTCTTGTAAAAAGGCAATGTAACGTTGGAAGGTGAAGTCTAATGGTTGGAAGTCGATGGGACAAGTTGGAAAAGGTTTAATAAGCCTTGTTCCATCGAGCTTGAGGGTTGTTGATTGAATTTCTGAAGTTTGAAGTGAAAGCAATAAAGAATTCTCTATTTTTTTGTAGTTTTACAACATTTTTCTTTGAATTGGTGAACAGTATGGATTCATACGACCTCCTAATGGTCTAAAACTTGTTGGAACTTGTAGAGGAGTGAATATTCTAAATTCTCTTTTTTGTAGCACCTGATTTCATTATGTTTGAAGAAAGTTAGAGCCATTTTACTAAAAACTACCCACTACAACAAATCCCTGTGATTTGCTCCATTTTTTGCTTCCACCCACTGTTTTAATGTATTTTTTAGCAATTTTTTGAAAATGTTGGCACTATTTATCGGGATGGCACAATTTTTGGCATTTATTGCGCCGACCAGTACAATTCGGCGCTAATTTAGGCGCTAATTAGTGCCCTAAGTAACGTCATCTTTAACGCCGATATTAGCTTTGAGTGTAGTGCCTCTTTTAGCTCCAACTTTAGCTTTGAGTTTAGCTTCGAGTGTAGCGCCAATTTAGACACCCCTATGTCGAAGAGACTTATTTATATGTCTCATCGAAACATAACTCTTGGATATAACGAAGTAATGTCGATGAGACATTGAGATATCAGTAAGACAAATAAGATTGTATCATTGACACTCTTCAAGTAATGATCAAAAGCATACACCGCTATATTGCCGGGAAGGTGAGCAACATATGTGATAGAGTGGTATACACCGCAACCCCGCAACAAGAAGCCTTGAGCAAGGCGGTAGTGTGGTAAACAGCAGAAGGGAAGGGCAGAACACCGCTATACCGCAACGATAATCACAAGTCTCCCCGACATGGCAAAGTTACACCGATATATAAAGAAATACCGCCGAAGGAAAATATCAATGAGACAATGGCATATCAGCAAGAGATATTAACTTGTCTCATCGACACCGACAACCAACATCAGAGGAACATAAGATCTAATGTTGATGAGACATTGAGATATCGGTAAGATAAATAAGATTGTCTCATCGACACTCTTCAAGTAATGATCAAAAGCATACATTGCTATACCACCGGGAAGGTGAGCAACATATGCGATAGAGTGGTATACACTGCAACCCCACAACAAGAAGCCTTGAGCAAGGCGGTAGTGTGGTAAACGTGGCATCATTACAATTTACAACAAAAAATGCAAAAAATCATATCAATCGCCAAAATTAAATGCTATTAAATTATTAAGGGTTACCAAAACTAATATGACTGAATACCATGCCATCCAAAGATAAGTGAGTTTTCCCAATATTGCACTCAATTGTAGTGCACTCAATTGTAGTGCACTCAATTGTAGTGCACTAGCGTGGAAGGAGCTAAGGATACGAGAAGAAGAAGTCCTGCAAGCGTGAAATACTTGGGTAAGTGCACGGAAACTCTCTGAAAGAGCTTTGTTAATATAAAAAATCTTTCAAGATTTTGTCATCTGAAGCCATAGTAGAGAAAATTGAAACATGCCTCCTAAAAGAAAACAATCAGAAGTAAAAGAAAGTCAGCCTAAAATTAAAGATGAAGAACCTAAAGTAAAGAAGAGACCACTCCATCAATCCATATTAGATATACTTCCAGGGTCTACTAAAGACGGTAATAAGAAGTTTCTCGTGGACACTGCACAAAGTTGTAGGGATGCCTTCATTTCCAAATATGGATGGGACCTATTTTGGTATTTTTACAGTAAGAGAAATAAGGAGATTCTAGTGTCAAACGCTTGGATGTTGGATATAGCAAGGTTGATTGTCCCAAATGTGTTTGTTGATGTAGAATTTATCAGACTGCTAGCCAAACACTATCACTCAGCTACCAAAATAGTAAGGTTTCCAAATGACACAGTATTGGTAGAAGTAACCAGAAAAGCCATCATTGAGTGTTTTGGCTTAAACAAGTAGGCTCTGACCAAGATAAACCTGCAGAAAAGTGAGGAGGATTATGCTAGGTTAAAAAGGACTTATAGAAGTGATGAGGTACCCCTATATATGAAAAGAGGCATTGGTAACAGAACATTCCCCATCTCTACTACCACTACTAAACCATTTAATGTGACGAATTTTTAGTATTACTTTGTGAATACATATTTAGCTCTTTGCCAAGTGTTGGGGATAAATGCTAAAGATAAAATTCCAATAGGCCTAATGATGATGGCCATGAGAATTCAAAACCCTTAAACTAATATTAAATATGACTTTGCTTCATACCTTGAGAAGGTGTTAGATGATGAATTCTCCCAAGTTATAGAGATAGAGCACCGATTACATTCAGACACTATTCCCTACTATGTCATTTGATATTGTACTAGAATAGGGACCAATGGACTAAAAGAATGGACTTGGCTACAGTAGATGAGCAAGGGAATCCCACACCTGTCCAGAAATGGTGCTATATTTGGGACATTTGGTGCAAGAATTCAAGCTTTTTTGTATTCTATGAAGACTTTGTACACAGAATCCTTCAAGTTCTTAGGTATGCAATACCAAGATTGTCAACCAAAATGTTGCAACTAGTGAGACCTTTGGCTTTAAGACCAAAGCAGGGTCATACACACAATTTTGGAGATTGGTTCTTCCTCCCGAAAGTTACAATAATAAGAGTTTATGGATGCCCTATTGCTCCACGCATACTGCCAAAATTTGTGCCCCTCATATTAGCATTTCTTGAATTTATGTGGCAAATGATGTGGATGGAGAAAGATGTAATGCACAAGCAGAAGAAAGGAACTTTTCTGCCAAACCAAACCAAGTGTGAAGATTGGATTGTAGGCTCAGACACACTAGAGGAGTTACAAAATTATTTGAAGACAAGATATGCATTGAAATCTGGAAAAGAAAGAGCCTTTGACCCTAAAAATCATATGAGCAACATAAGGCACAATCTTCTTACCAAAGTGAGAGTGCCACACCAAGTGGATTTTGAAGAAGATGTCATAAGGAACTACATTAGTTATAATGATGTATTTAGTAGAAGGAAAAAATGGGAATATATAAAGAAGGTTGAAGAACGGACGAAGCAGAGGTCCAAGGATTTCCTAGGATACTTTGTTGAGGAAAAGGACCCCATCAAGAAGATAGAATTGATAACTGGTAGATATGAAGACTTGTACAGAAATAAGGAAGGATATCTCAAAGAACATCATAGTGGTGCAACTGCAAAGCATACCCCAGGTGAAACCTCTGAGCCTCCCATGGAGCAGTAACCTCCCAAAAGATAGAAGACATGAAGTATTGAACAATTAGTACCTTATGAGGATACTAAAGAGGTGGGCGATACTGAGGAAGTGGCTACAATACTGCAGACATTGAAAGGTGATATTGAAGTTGATCATCCCATCCTTGAGACCAGTGCCCATAAACATGAGGAAAGGATGGGTGATCTAGAAAAAACAAGTATAGAGGTACATGAAGATGAAAGGGAAATTGCAGCCAGGAGATTCATAGAAGATGATGAATTCATTAAGACTCCTGAGTTTAAGGATTTCTTGTTGAAGATGAAGATAAAAGAATTTCAAGAGAGGATAGAATTAGCTGAAGCGGGAATTGAAGAATCAGAGAAAAATGAAATGGTAGCACAGACTTTCCAGGAATTAAGAGTTTACAACATTGACATTAGCCCCCAGAAGGCCAGAGAAATGGTCTTGAAGAGCAATATGCTCATTTTCCCTAGCTTGGAATTAAAGAAAATGTTTCTGCTTGATCAAGTGCGGGCTCAGGAAGATCCAATGCTAGTTGCAGAATTTGACTTCGATGAAGGTGTGAGTGGAATTGGGTATAACCCAAAGATTGAAACCCTAGCCACATGGATCAAACAGAAAAATACACAGAAGCCAAAATTATTGGATGTAATTCAAGGGATGAAAGGGGTAGCGATGGTAAGGACAATACAAGATACGACCCCTTTGAGGCAACCATAATGACCATGCATTCGGCCATGTTCACTCAAGCAACTATTAAGGGATTAGAAGACAGATTGAAGGAGTATGAAAAGGAACCAAGGTTCCTAAATGATGAAGTTAATAAACTATTCATGGAGAATGTCAAAATGAAAGAACAATTAAGAGGAGCAGGACCCTCACAAAAGCAAGGAGATGGTGTTATACAGGCCTCCTATTGCTCCAATGGATATTGTGAAGAACATTTATGTAGAACAGGTAAAAACTCCAGAGAAGGAAGTGGATGATGTAAAGAAGGCCAACAATCAAACCCAGGATGAAGTGAAAAGACAAATTTGTGAAGTTATGGAAAAGAATCTTGAGCATAGGATAAAATCAGTTATGGATAAATTAGAGAATGTGCATGATAGTTATAGAACACTTCAGCAGGCAATGGATTAAATAAAGACACATATGCTTGTATTAGATCCTTTGTTCAAAAGGTGGTAGGCTATTCACCACACTTTGGCTAAGTTATGCAAAGTTCAACAAAGAAGTCCTGATGCACCCACAACATTAAAGCCAACTGAACAAATTGTGAAGATGATTATTGATGAATTTCAGTATGTACAAAGGTTTGATAAAAAGATTGTAACACGAATGGATTTATTACATACCTGCAAATAGTGGTATATACCTGAAATTGTGAGAGATGGTGATCAATTGGAGGACTTGGATAAGTGGAAGAAAGAATTCAATCAGGTTGGTCATAAGTGCGTAACTCATATACAGTCGGAGGATGATGATACCAGTCTTCCCAAGCTAAATCAGATCATGGATGGGTTGATTGTTCTTGATGCAAGATACCTAAAGTTTTTCAATGATACAAAGGAATTACTAGATAGTCGATGGCAAAATCATCTTGCAAACATGCAAAAGATCCAGGAATATAAGTGCCCATCAAATCTTACGGTGTATCAGTGGGAGGAAAAGTATTTGGTTTCAGAAGAATAGGACACTGAGGCAAGAGCATTTGGACGTTCATCATGGAGAGGAAGACTTTTCCAGATCAATGACCATGGGTCTTCTACGTTGAATAATGGAACCATATGTTAAAATGTCTTAAGTCTTGTTATTTCCTTAATTATGCTAATTAAATAGTTGTTAGTAAAAGAAGTAGTTATGAAAGGTCGTTTCTTTTTGTAAAAGGCATGTAGCTTGTTGCTTCCTATATAAATAGGAAACCAAGGCCTAGTTTTAAATTATCATCATCATATATCATTTCCATTTTGAAGACTTATGTTATTAATATATATCAATTAAAGCAATATATTAGAGAACATCTTATTATCAGAGATTCTCCACGACTGTGTTATCATTATGTATTTTTCTTCTGTTTGCCGTACTTATTTATTCTTATATTTGAATGAATATCAGTTATTGAGCCTCAATACTGTGCTTATGTGAATGAATATGCTGATACAATAAAGCATTTATTGTGGATGTTGGTAGAGCTGCTAATTTTTTTGAAACTTTGAGCTTATTTTGCCTTGTTACATGTTCAACATAAAAATGGAAACTATTTAAAAATAATAAAGTTAACAAAGTTTCTTATTTAAATAATTGTGAGTTACATGCATTAATATTTTATTAACTTTTGTGTCTTCATGAACATATGTTGATACAAAATGAATGGAAGAAGCATCCAAGTAATCCTAATTTTTTTTGCCAATATTTCATACCAAAGATTGAACAATTTAAGGATATTGCAATAGGTATTAATTAAGGATATGATGATGATGATATATTATTGTACTTGCATATTCTATGAAACATTCCTTATTTTCTATGAAATAGTGTATATATTCTTGTACTTGTAAATATTCTTTTACTGTTATGTCTATTAAATAAAACAGAGTTTGAATAAAAAATGCTTCACCCTTTTTTGTAAGTGAGTATGTGAATTATTGTTTATGGAAAAATCTTACAGTGTTTACATTTTCAGTTTACTAGTTTCAAATCTTCATTTGCTATGTATATAAAATTGTATGTGCTCTTTATCTCAAATGACATAAAACAGTAATATCATCAGAATCAAGGTTTTCAATTTCAGCACCATCATTGTCCACACTTTTCATATCCTGTTCACTTTTAAGTACAATCATCAAAATTTTATTTTTATTTCTTGTCCTAGTTAATCTTGATTCCTTCCATCACAACAGAGTAGGTGGCATGTTAAATTTCAAACATTTTCTATGCATTTTTTTGTATATATTATTTTCTCAATGCATCATTATGTAACAACAATTTCACTTCTGAGATATATAGTAAAAATAAATGAAAGCACATGTTTTCTTTGTCAAGGGAAATGTATGGTGAATACCTTATGTCTTTCAGATAAGTGTGCAAGAGAAATAAGACATAATTGATTGAATCTGATTTTCTACTGTACAATTGTTTTTTATGTGCTTTTTACTTTTTGCATGTGGATTACCCTTAGAAAGAGACTACTTATCTTTTCTTAAATGAAGCCTTTACATTTCCTGTCTACGAAAGGAATTTACTGCTTGACAATAGGTTCGTGAACTTCATACAAATTAAGATTGGTGTAAAAGGCCATCCCCGCAAATGTTGTTTGGTCTAGAATTACATTATTTCATAAAAAAGCATCTAGGAGAATAAAACATGTTTTCAATTGTCCAAGTACAACATAATATTATTGAAGCATTTCAAAGTTTAGGCCATAAGAATCATCCTTTTTTTAAACATGGATTGCAAACAATTCTAAAAATTTAGACGTCTTGGTCATTAACATTATTGTCTGCTACAATGTCATCCAGTGTATCATTGTCAATGTTCATATGTTCTTTCAAGTATTTAATATTATCATCCTCCTCATCTTGACCTGCACCATCTTCATCATCATTGAAATTTGACTGTAGACCATCTATATTGTTACCAGATGTATTTGGATCATCATTTTCTATACCATCCATATTGTTGTCTTCCATATCATCATCTAACTCTAGATTGTTGTCTTCTTGTGCCTGAACATAACCATCTTCAACATCATCATGGATGTCAATTTATTTTATGTTCTCTAATCCCTCTCTCATTTTGAATGGTTATCATTAGCTTTGTCAAGATCCACCAATGAATGCATTCTTAATCTTGGAATTGTTAACAAGTATAGCATCTATTCTCATCCAAAATATCTTCATAGAAAAATACCAAGTATTTACGAACGACATGTATATATATTGCATTAATATGATAAATTGTATGAACATTATATATATCAATCAATAATGGAACATTATTTTATAGACTACCTTTTATATGCAATAATTGCTATAAACACAATTTTATAGCATAGTTTATAAAAACATCGCTGATACCTATTTGCTTATTCTTTAGTTTTGTTCTTAAGAACATCCTTAGGGAGACCAGCAGCTCCTTCCCTCCTTCTTTTCGCAGAGGAGCTTTTAAGAAGGGTAATCAATCAATAACTCATCCCCAATTGTAAGGTCCTTAATAGCCTCAACCATTATCAATCTATTGACCTCTCTTTCCATATCTCCATCTTTATCATTTATAACCTCAACAAATTGACAATTTGGTCTTACATTAGGGTCCCTTCCCTTACTACTATTTCTAAATCCTGCAATATTTTTGTGTGTGTATGTCCATCTATATACATAAGATGACCTCTATTAATTTCTTCCACTTTCCAATTAAGATTATGTAGCATATTTATTCCGAATTTATAATCTATAAGGCCATATAGTTAGGCTGAGTATTCACTAGCCTTCCATCTACCAATAAGAAGAGGACCATAATATGGTTAATAATCTCCTAGTATTTGTTTTGAATTACTTCATGTTTGGATCCCACATGTACATTTTGGACAATAAGAGGCCCTGATTCACCCATGAATATTGAGGTTGTATCATGCAGTTGTATCCCAAAATTGAAACACCTGCATAATTCCCCCAGGGTAGTTGTTGACCAATAGCCAAACACAATATAGTTGATGATCAAATGTCTCTTTGTAAATTGATCTGAAACTCAGGGGCAAGTCATCATCTCCATCACATTCATTCTCATAGGGTATGTAGTCCACCTTCCCCTTGTCTTTAAGCAAATTATGCATCTCCACACCAGTTCTTGTTCTATTACTTATTTTCGTCAATTCTCGCCTCTGAAAGTCAGTATTGACACATTACTTTTGTTAGATGGACAATCCCGGAGCATTGATCACGCCCTTCAGGTTTAAAGTCAGTATCTGTTCTTAAAACCAAGAACTTGAACTCAAGTATCCATTATGAAAAATGCAGTCATTTAAAGTTGATATAAAAACAATGTTTAAAAAGAAGTATACATGTTATTTATATCAAATGGGAAAATTCCTCACCACAATTCCTATTGGATTTGAATCGATTGTAGGAGGCATACTACCAACTGGAAGCTCATCATATATGTAATGTCTTTGTACAATTGCTCGTTTGAATTGTTTCTTTCCACGACATACAAAACATCCACAAACAACAATTTTCTCAAAGTATTCATCCCATGTACTATAGTCTAGACCTACCTCTTCTTCAGTGCAATCATTTGTTGTGTCTACAGTATCCATTGTCATGTCCTCTTCCACCCACTGTCGTCTACGTGATTTAACAGTTTTAGGTCCATGTCCACATACATATCTTGTTCTTTTGATAGTTGAACGCTTAGGCTCTGTATTTGCTCCAATCTCCATCTAAAATTATCAACAACATGCATTAATTTATGTCTGTAAAATTTTAATGAACAGATTAATGCACATAAAATTAATTCAAAATCAGACACAATAACACAATAGATACCCTGGGAAAACCCTCCTCTTGAGGGAGAAAAACCCAACAACAAAGATCTCTCTTATATATATAAATAGAGGCAACAATCCTCTTTACAATGAGGCCAATAACAAGGCCAACCTTCAACACCTGCACAGGATGCAATGGCAGATGATAATCTACACCTTCCAATATCTAACTCTGCCCTTGAAACAATTCACAATCTGCTCTTAATGTAATTCGCACTTGACTGAATTGAACTTGCTTGAATGAATCGAACTTGAATGATCTACAAATGATAAGTGAACTCCTTTATATACAAATTGAAGAGGCACCTCCTTTCATATATCAAGTCGGCCAAGCAAAGAATAAATATATATATTCTTTTAATTAATCGCGCCAATGAGGAGAGGTCAGCCATAACACAAATGATGATTATTCATTTAAGGTTTGTTGCTTAACAAATGAAAAATCTCTTTATAAGAATCACACCTCTTGAGTTTGAATAAATTAAATAGCATCATGCTATCATTTAATTTATTATAAAGAGGATATTGTTGGAAGTTACTTCTGACACTGGAATAGATCATTAACAATGTCAAGATTGGATAATACATTATAAATTTCAATAATACTGTGAAAAAAGATGGACGTATCACAAAATGCCATCAGATCATTTTTTCCTAAGTGAATTCAAAATTTGAGTACCTGATGTTCCACTTCATCCGTTGTGTCCTCATTTGATATGACACGATCTATTGCCATGGCCTCATCTCGACCCTATAATACACAACATAGTAAATAATGTTTAGTACACCAATTATATCATTTCAACGAATATGCTATCCAACACAAAAGCTCACTTTAGTCATATATTTGACATATTGATATCATGTTTTGGCTATCCTAATTTTCAAAATTTTCCCTTGATCATAGAATCACATTTAATCACCATTCCTGTGCATTTTCAACCAATAAGTTTGACCTCAGAGGCCTCATGGAAAAAATAATGACTTTATCTCCTCTATGTTGTAGCATTTGTGAATTCATAAACACCTTCCTCCTTTGGTTGAGGTTGCTTTCTCTTCTTACCTCTATTGTATCTGCAGATTTCGTTGTCTCATCTATTTCCACCCACTTTCCTCTTAGCGATTTAGTATTTCTATGCTGTCCATGTCCTCTCTCCATGGTCTCCTCTGTGAATAAAAATGTCACCACAGAAGCTCTCACCGCACTACCGCCAAGAAGGAAAAAGCAACTTGCAGGACCACGGTAAAAATCGCTCTACCGCACCAAGCTGATGAAGGATCTGTGGGACAATGATGGTCACCGCACTACCGCACGCCAATGGTAGAAGACTTGCGGGATTGCGGGAGTCACCGCAACACCGCCAAGAACAGAAGGAAGACTCGCGTGCCACCATAGAAGCTTTCACCGCACTACCGCCGAGAAGGATGAAGCACCTTGCGTAAAAACCGCTCTACCACACCAAGCTGATGAAGAGGCCACGAGACAATGATGATCACAAAAACAAGGCAGGAGTTGGAATTATTTCCAACATTGGGTCCTGTGATACACAACAATGAAAATAGTCACTATACAACAATGATAGGCGCTAAATTAGGCGCACTTGACACTGCCTTATATGTCCCAAGAAGATTACATTAATGGCCAAAAGTCGGCGCTAAAGTTGGCATTAACTAACGTTGACTAAAGTGCGACTAATGAATCAAAATCAAAATTTTAAAACTTTGTTGCATGAAGGAAGAAATCAAACAACAAAAAAGGGAAAAACGTCGCACGAAGGAAGAGAGCAGGGTGCTACCAGCAACTGATGAATGAATGAATGAGAGATTTTAATGATGTCCACCAGACCAAGTGGCTTAAGGGACCGAGAACCAAAAAGCTAAGGAATCTCCAAACTCTTTTCCATGTTACAATTTTGACCAAAAAACTAGTTGTCTTGCTGATCTTCTCCTCCTCAAATAACTTGTGTAGATTGTCAGCCTTTACGTTGAATTTTTATGAGAAATTCGATTTAGTTTGTGACACCATAGGTAAGGTTACAAATTTTTTTTCTTGCTTGAATTTGTGATTGTTTACTTCTCTTTGTATTGCATTCAAATTTGTGATTGTTTACTAGTTTGTGGCCTAACCAGTCTAGGCAACCTCTAAATTGTCCCATCATTATAAATTGTAAAACCTTTAAGAAACCATCAAAAAATTTTACCCTACCCATTTGAGCTTTGGCTCAAAATATTATAGCACGAAGTGAGGATGCCTCTGTATTCTTTCCCTAACCTAGGTATCAAGGAAATAGTGAACTTCTTGGAAAATCTGGGAATTGGGTCGGTCACTAGTGAGCAATTGCTAAAAATAAACACAGAAACAACTTGGTTTTGCCCAGCCACGCCATAGTCACCGATGCCATGACAAATTCATGCAAGATTGCATTATGAAAGAGTTTTCATGATAAGGTTATCAAAACTAAGCAAACCAAGTGAACATATTTGCCCTAGGTTATCAACACTAAGCAAACCCAGTGAACATATTTTCCCACAAAACAAAACTTTCATACCACAAACTGGATGAAAACTTTCATACTTGACAGTGTGTACTTCATTTGCCTCCACAGACTGGACGAAAATAATTTGCCCTAGGTCACCTCAAAATGTCAAGTAATGGAGGAAAGCGAGCATTGACAACAAACTCTGGCCACCATGAGGTAATTCATTGTCAATTTATAGATTTGTAAATGTTTCCATTGTTTCTTTGAATTTTACTTTTTACTTTTTTATTTCTAAATTTAAAAGAAGAAATATAATTTAAATATATATATATATATATATATAGGGACATGAGACTGACAAAGATAAAGAGGAATTGGCTTCCATATTGGGGGTAGACGCAGTGAAAAAATTGGTTAATGTGGATTGGACAACACTTGTCAAATACATAGAAAAAAAATCTATTAATGCCCCTCAAACATTGCAAACAAATCAATTGTGTCAAAGGGAATCAATTGATTCCCGTCCCATTCCTGATCTAGCAAGATCCAGGAAAGAAATCAGTGACAGTAAACTCTAAGAATGTGGAACAGGAGCGAGACCTCCACTCCTGGACACAGAGTTCCACCACACCATTATTATCAATCTTGCATTGGTAGCTACAATACGAAGATAGAATACGAGGTGGTTTCAGGGGAAGTCTGAATGATGATGCTGGGAAAACATTTGTGAATAGGTTGAAGGAATCATGCCTTCAATGGTTCAAAGACCATCTACATTTTCCATTCTCAAGATACCCATGCACCTGAAAAAAGCAGTTATCCATGACATGGAGACTGATTTTTGGCATAGGTTGGTCTGTAAAGAAGATAAAGCTACAAATGTCTCAAAACTGCAAGAGATTTCGGTGCAACCAAACAAAGAAGATAAAAAAAATCCCTCTTGAGCTAAGGCGAAAAAGGCCAATGGATGTAAGGGTGAAAGTATGGAGAGAGCTTGTAAAAGCATATGAGAAGTCCGATGCACAGAGGAAGTCCGGTGAGGAGAGTATGCAGGTATTTGAATTTTCTCATAAGATTATATCAAATTTATTAAACGATATTTAAATTTTATTTGTGCATAGTTAAATTGAATTAGTATATGTTTCAGGACAAGGCCTCGAAGGCTAGGCTTGAGAAACTTCATGCCATGCATCGCAGTGGCTAGAAAGGTTTACAGGCCTTGATCTGTACATTTGTAAGTATATTTAATATGTTAAATGATTTTTTTTTCTTCATTGGAAAAAGTAAATGATTGCAGATTAATTAGTTTAACTAGTCCATGTGCCATGTTTTGACGGGAGGAGAAATATGGCCGCCATCCAAAGCAATTTGAAAAGAATATGTTACAAAAAAAAAAGTGGAACGATTTTGTAATCTAGATGGAGAACGAGGTATCAATAGTTGAGTTTCAATAACTTAGTTGGATATTGTTGTGTTAATATGTCAATTTGCATCTCTTGTGTTGAGTTGTTTATTGATGCATAGGATGAGTAAATAGAGCTCAAATCTTATGATTACAAGATGATTGTTTATGTGCATGAATAAATAGTACAAGGATGTAGATGAACTCTATTCATCTGACTTTATGCCTCTAGGCAGGCATTCCTCTTGAATCTCTAATATCAAGTCCCCAAGACTTCCCTGTAGCTTTTACCTTTCATTGCCACCTTTCCTCTTCACTATGAGACTCGTCTACTTTTTCCTTATAAGCATTTTTGGCTTTGGCTTCTAATTCATCCCATGTTTTACCTTCCTCCTCTTCAGAATCTTCTTCTTCTTCGTCCTCCTCTGACTCCACAAGAGATTCATCTTTTGAACCTTCCTCATTTGATTTTGATACCTCTTCTACATCAGAGGGTTCATATCCTTGATCTGACTCTTCTGAATTATCAGAATCAGAATCATTAGCTTCCATATTAAAAAATTCACATCCAACATCTTCAATAAATTTATCTAGATCATCAGTAATACTCTTCACAATTGGCTGCCAATTCAAATTCATTCTGCTTTCATAATACTTTATATCCATGGAGTTCAACCATCCCTTGATGCCATCAAGCGAAGATTGAGGAATGGAGTACATGCAGAGTACATCCCGCTTGAAGTCTTTGAAAACAATAGCCATATCAAATGCCTTTTTCCCAAGTCCTACTCTTAAGGTTAACAATCTCAATCTCACTAATAGCGATTACTAAGAAAGGTAATTCCACCAACTCTACCAAACAGTTTACCGTAGGAACAATAAAAGCAGAGGCTTTGAAAGGAACTCCATGAAAACCAAGCTCAATGGTATATAAAACTCTAGTTCAAAATATTTTAGATGAGGCTACTCCCATATAAGCTCTCTTACTCGCTTTGACAAATCCTTGAAACTCTGTATTGATTTTATTTTTCATGTCCCTCTCTTGTTGTTCTTCCTCAATTTCATCAGGATCATACATTGACCTTCTTCCCATCCTAAAGTTTGGACCACATCCATTACCTCCACATAAAAATGAACATCCTTGGTCTTCTTGGTTCCCACACCATGATATGGTTATGCAAATGAAAATGAAGCAAAGTAACCATCTCCTTCTCCGTTGGCTGGAAGAATGCATGCTTAATGTTTTGATACATGATATCAGCTCTCTCTTCTGCTCTCATGGTTGAACATCGAAATCAGGTATGGTGGGACTCCAAAGTTCCAGTCATCTTTCTTCCTCTTCCACCAAATGTTGGCCTGATCCACACATCTGCCAGCCTAATTGGCTTTGTTTTTGAAAGCTGAAGTTTCTCCTAAGTCACCAATGTAGCTCTCTCTACCTTTTTAGACTCTTTAATTGCTACATATCGTCTTTGGGATTTAATCATCTGTACCACATGGTTGATGTGCTTTGAATCCTTGCATCTAAAGGGAATTTCCTTAACATAAATACTGCTAGGGAATTTCAATGTTGCCATTGTAGTTGGCACTAAATCCGACACCTGCAACATTGAAAATTATCCTTATATAAGAATTACCTCCATCTTGTTGGCTTGTAACACTCTTGATGGTGGCTACATGAAATCTGATTCTGATTTCTCTTCTACATCAGAGGGTTCATAACCTTGATCTAACTCTTTTGAATTATCAGAATCAGAATCACTCGCTTCCATATTCAAAAATTCCCAACCACCATCTTCAAAAAATTTATCTGGATCATCAGTAATACTCTTCAAAATTGGCCACCAGTTCAAGTTCATTCTGCTTTCATAATACTTTATATCCATGGAGTTTAGCCATCCTTTGATGCCATCAAGCGAAGATTGAGGAATGACGTCAATGTGGAGTACATCCCGCTTGAAGTCTTTGAAAATAATAGCCATATCAAATTCCTTTTTCCCAAGTCATACTCTCTCAAGGTTAACAATCTCAATCTCAAGTATTAGCTAGGGAATTTAAAATTTTATTATGGTATGTGCACTTTTATATGATGTAATATGATTATGGTTTCGTCTCATATGTTGTAATATTAGATATATAACAGAAAAATAAATTATTGCATGAAATAAATAATAAATTTTCATTCTAAATGTTTTTCTTTTGTAGAACACGAGTCTTCCAGAAGATCAAGATGATCCTCAACATGATATAGATCCACAAAATATTGGTTTTGCTTGTACAAACCACATGGTAGAGGATGATGATGACACAGATGCGGAAGACACTGAGGCCGATGACAATGATGATGATGACAATGACAATGATGATGACGACAACGATGATGATGATCACAATGGTGATGATGATGATGAGACAATTGGTGATAGTAACCAGTGACATTCATGATCATATAGACTGCATCATGGATCATTGCTTATATATCATTATGATGACTCTTTTCATGGTTACTATCATATGTATGATTTTCATGGCCTATAGTACTATATTATTGAGTTGTATCATATTGACATGTATCATTTTCAATTTTTCACTATATCATTTGGACATGTATCATCTTGACTTGTATTAGTTTGAGTTACATAATTTATCAATTTTATTTATATCATTTGTACATGTATTATTTTCACTTATGTCGACTGTTGGACGTATCATTTTGACATGTTTTTGATGTACTGGCATATTTGAATTTCACTTGTTTTAGTTATATATGATGATGATCTTATCAGTATTGACTTGTCAATTTATATATATTAAAAGCGGTTGATGATTTTTGGATGGATATTTATTACGTATGATGATTTTAATTTACTGCCCAAGATGGATGTTGTCAAATTCAATTAAATTATAGATATTTGGCTCACTTGTTTTAATTATAGATGATGATCATGTTACAATAATAGTTCAGGCGATGATGAAAGGTAAAATTAATGCTTGGCACCTCCAAAACGTAATTGAAATTTTTGTGGTGAGCCACATTAAAAGAGGTGGTAATGTGGAAGCGGATGTCTTGTCTAAATGGGCTTTAAATTTTGGTGAAACAAGGGAATTTAGGTTGGAGGATTTTAGAGGTGTTAAGTTAGCAAACAACGCCTTAAATGAACAAGGTGGCAAAGCGAGTGAAGTAGGTTTGACATGACAAGCAAAGGCAGGGGGGGCGGGCAATCCAAGATGGTGTTAAATGCAAGCCCTCGATTAAGATGTGTTAATTGCATTTGGAAAGGGTCGAGAAAAACTCAACAAAAAACTTTGGTGGTGGTGGCGTTGGTTGTCAGGAGAAATGGAAGCCAATTTCACCTTCCGGTCATGAAGATCTTTGGGCCCGTTTTATGGAGAGGCGTTCGGAAAATGACTAGAGGGCCTTTTCCTTGTTGACGACAAGCGGCTAGTGTAGTTTGCAAAAATTATTTGTGGAAGGGATTTCGGCTCTCTGACACACAGATACCGAACCAACATGGACGTTTACTCATTAATTGCGGCGTGGGGCTTGGATTTAGGTTAAATAGAGGAAATGGTGAGGATGGTGATGCAAAAAATTGTGCATGAAGATTTTATGGTAGGCATGGAGTCCATTCTCAAATGGGCGGTTCCGGGTGTAGGTTTAGATTATTTTCAAGGACTGGTAGATGATGAAATTGAGGAGCTCTATGGGAGACCGGGGCTCAAACCCTTTATTCATTGGCCCAAAGGAAAATACAAAGCTTGTTGCCATGAGGAAGTGCGTTTGGGATGGAAAGCACTCAAAATCTTCATCGAACACTGGGATGGAAAGTGCCAGAAGAAGAAGTTGGGGAAGCAGTGGAAGAAGAAGCCTCTGAAGGAGATAGCCAAGCGTCTGTTGGGTCTGGGTGGAGCTCATTAAGACTAGTCATGTTTTTCTGTGTCTGATTTTGTTGTATTAAAGCGTGTAACTCTAAACACTGTTAATGGTGGTTATTTTTTGTAAGGATTTTACTGGTAAACAGTTACGAGGTTTATTTAATGTTTTACTTTGCACGTTAAGGTGCCTCTGGTTTTTGTCATTTGCTATGGAATTTTGGTGGGTAATGACACTGAACAATAGATGTACTTTTTTATCTTTACAAGCAATACAAAAATTTCATGGGTAATTGTCTTGTTATTTAATCATATGAGTTAAATAATTAAATTACTTAGTCTATTTTGTGGGTAATTGTCTTGTTATTTAATCATATGAGTTAAATAATTAAATTACTTAGTCTATAATCATATGAGTTATTTAAGAGGCACGATATATTTAACTAATTAAATTGAAATAAAACATATTAAACTAATAAAAGGAAGCAAAACAAGAAGCATTTTTAGAAGCAAAAAAGGAAGCAAAACAAGAAGCATTTTTAGAAGCAAAAAATGAAGCAAAACAAGAAGCATTTTTAGAAGAAAAACAAGAAGCATTTTTAGAAGCAAAACAAGAAGCACTTTTAGAAGCAAAAAAGGAAGCAAAACAGGAAGCATTTTTAGAAGCAAAAAAAGAAACAAAACACGAAGCATTTTTAGAAGCAAAACAAGAAGCATTTTTAGAAGCAAAATAAGAAGCAACAATGGAAGCAAAATTAGAAGCAATCTTGGAAACAAAATTGGAAGCAAAACCAGAAGCAAACGTGGAAGCAAAATTGGAAGCAAAATTGGAAGCACAATTGGAAGCAAACTTGGAAGCAAACTTGGAAGCAAAACTGGAAGCAAAAGGGGAAGTAAAACTGGAAGCAAAACTAGAAGCAAAACCGGAAGCCTAATTGAGCGCTATTTCTCGGCACTATTTCCTGACGCTATTTTAAGCGCTAACGGGGGCACTGTGATTTTTTGGCATTGATTCTGACGCTAATTCTGGCGTTACATCTGACGCAAAATTCGGTGTAAATGTCAGCGTCGAGATGATCATGCCTGTTTGTGCCGAGTTTAGCGCCGGCCAGCTCACCCAATTCGTGGACTGAAATACTCTAAAATCCGATGCTATTTTAGGCGTTATTTGCCTATTCTACTATAGTGTACCTGAAACCCTAGGCAAAGTTGGCTCTGAGTGAATAAAATGCTTTTCTCTCCATTCCACTAGCGAAAAAGGCCCAAACTCGGTGAAATGGCTTGGAATAGAGTAAAAAAAAATTCTTAAAGTTTCAGGAGCAAGGAAGATGGTTGACACGTTCTAGGTTGAATTGAAGGTCTAATATCTCCATGTATTAGACCAAGAAGCCATGAGAGGAGTTGCATTTTGTGTTGGAAGAGTTGATGAATGATTTTATAGTAAGTGGAACATGTTATTGAGTGTATGAGGACCCTATCTGAGCAAGGGATTGGTTGGAAGATCTCTAGAAGCCTTTTTGTTCTCAAGCCCTAGTGCATTCAGTCCAAAATTAGCCCTTTTAGGCCTAATTGGCAATAAGACAGTCAAAATTTGAGCCTTGTGTTCCAAAACAACCCCACCCCATTTTTACATATGTGTTGTAAGGGAGAAAAAGGTATACAAAACTAGCCTTACATTTTGAACATCAATTCTGCATCAAAAGTTATGACCAAAAAGGTTAATTTACTGCTCTTTTAGACCTAGTAGGAAAAGGGACAGTTAAATTTTGAGCCATTTTGTACAAAGGAGCCCTATCTAATTTCTAGATATTTGTTGTACAACCTAAAAGGGTATCTGAAAATGTCTTTACATTTTGAAGGTCATGCTTACCTTACGAGTTATGATTGAAAAACCAATTGTGAAAGACTACTAGAAGAATGAAGGCTTGTCAAGCAAAACCCACCATTGGATGTTTGATAGATTGCAAAATTGGTTGATTTAGGTTGTTTTGAGTTGTCCAACCCTACTATGCATCAAAAGTCTTAGTGAATGTGTAGCGTAGAAAAATGTATCTTTGGACATTTTCAAGCTTATTTGGGTCTTTCTTATGGATGTTGGCCTAGTTTTGCCTAGATTTAATGTTGTAATGTGGTCAACACATTCACATTAGGTCTTGGACCCTTGCAAATCAATAATAACTTTATGATGCATTGTAAAAGTGTTGTGAAGTGTTATAACCCACTTTCACGCTTTTCTAGGACCTTTTTACTATAATTCACCTAAATAACCTCTTTTTCTCACTTACCAAGTCTTATTTCAAAGTGTTGTAACAAAATTTCACGCTTTTCTAGGCTTTTCATCAATAATTTAACCCTTTCTTATGTTTAATTGGCCCCATTATACACTTACAGGCCTTACTTAAGTGTATTTTTGAGAATAATCTCGTTAAACATTATTTAATACACCTTAATTTCTGACACCCACTTAAAATGCCTAAGTGGAGCCAAGTCTCCACTAGGGGAAAATTAGTCCTACTTGGCTCAAAAATCAAAATTATTTCAAAATTGTGGTGGGATATTATTTTCTAAGCCATGAGGTTGGCCTGTGATGTGGTATTTTAGAGAAATTTTATATAATCAAGTATAAATATAGGGTTTTCCCTCTCATTTCACCCTCATTAATTTATTCACCAATTCACTCAAGCATTCCATCATTCACTTTAGCATTCTAGGAATTTTCAAGCATACATCCATTGGAGCTTCTACTTGCATATCTTCAGATTTCTACTTCAAGGGTTTGGTCTTGTGTGCAGATTTGTCAAAGAGCAAGGTGTGAAAAGTTGTCAAAAAAATTTCAAAGTAATTCAAAGTGGTCAAAGCTCTAATAGAAGCTTGGAGAACACCTACAGGTCATATTTTGTAGTTTCAGATCCGAAAACCTGTCAAGAGCAGAAGTACAGACCGAGAGCTACAGATTGCACCTTTAAATTTCATAAAATGTGGAAGTGGACTAAATCACCATTATTGGAAAATTAGTCCCACTACCAGGCCTGAAAAGTGGTTTCTACAGTTTTGAGTACCCTTTTGTTTGAAACCTGTTTCAATAAAATTTCCCCGAAACAGGACTAAGTCGCCCAACTTGGTGTAAGTGTCCCAATTGGCTTCAACAATGATTTCTACAGGATTCCAGAGCTCCACTCCATCACTTTCTAGTTTCTAGGTGCACCTCTTCAATCTCATTAATTTCGGTTATAGTTTACTTGCATTTTTAGTTCATTTTGCATATCACAACATGTTTTCAAACAATTTGCATTTCCTTAGTTTTGCATTAATAATCAATCTCTTTTATCAATTCTTTGAATTTAGGACATTCCCCTTAGATAGATTTCAATCATCTTTGCATTGGAATCTCAAGGGAATATTCTTCAGTGAGCCATCAAGGATTTTTGGGATTCCCCTCTCCTTTTAGGTGCAAAACCCTAAAGTGTAAGAGAGTCCCCTATCCCAAAAAATATTTGGTTCATTTTGGTGAACCTGCATTTTGAACATCATATTTCTGATTTTAAGTGCATTTACATCCTACGAATAGCTTACATTAACATTGCATTACAGTTTGCATTATTTAAATTGCATTCTAGGGTTTTAAAATTTGCATTAGTGAAAATCTCATATAGCTTGCATTTTTGCATTCATCTAATTAAAAATCAACAAAATTCTACATATTCCTATTATATCTATATCTGAAAATCTAAAAAGCATAAAAAACACTTCAAAAATTTTGACAATTTTTTTTTAAAAATCACTCCTTGGACTCATTTGCCACCTTGGGCAACTT
This sequence comes from Sequoia sempervirens, assembly GCA_007258455.2. Lineage (NCBI taxonomy): Eukaryota > Viridiplantae > Streptophyta > Pinopsida > Cupressales > Cupressaceae > Sequoia > Sequoia sempervirens. Next base: position 21,868 of record VDFB02263810.1, read on the forward strand.
AGTCCAGTTGCACATTTTGCACTGTGATTTCTGTCATTTCCAGTTCATTCTCTGCATTTTTGTTTTCTATCATTACATTTCTATTATTGTTTCCAGCTTTATTGTTTTATTCAATTTCTTGCACTAAGTTTGATTTCATTCATTTGCATCATGGATATGTGTTTTAATAAGCTTTGGATGTCATTAAAATCCTTAGTTGAAAGGTCAAGTTGTGCCTTTGGAACCGATCCTAATGACATTGAACTCACTCATGCTCACTCAACTCCTAATGCATGTCCTCCTCGTGATGTTGACATCATTGGAGAAGATGATGACAACATGAATAGGTTCCTAAATGAATGCCTTGACAACCTTGAAGCTAATGCATCCTTTTATCCATCCGTGAAACAACAAGATCTTCCTACAGTACCACCTCCTAATATGTTTGGTTATTTACATCCTAAAACAAACAAAGAACCCAAGTTCCCTACACAAGGTGAACCTAGTTCTTCTAAACAAACAACCACCCAACCATTTTATGATAACAAAGTCACAAATACTCCAATCAACCTTGAAGAAACCTATGGCAAAGGTTTTACCATTTTGAGAAAACATGGATGTGACACAACAATTGAACATGACATTTATCAACTCTTAGAGCAAACTCTAAAAGATGAAAACACAATAGGGTTAGGATATCAAGATCCCCCTCATAACAACAATCCTCCTAGAGGATATCTGAGGCTTCATGATGATGGCACGGTGATCTTTGATTCCCCTCTTGATCTAAATTTCCTCCTCCCCAGAGAGCAACCCTTGACTGATAACAATGACAAGGATGAGAGGATCACTTTGGGTCCTCCTCCTTCATTCGAGAAAAGGGTGAATCTAGCAAACACAAAAGACCTTACAAGTTACAAAAACTAAAGTTTCCTCTCTGTCCACCACCTGAATGTGAAAGGAAATTACAAATACTTTTAAACAAAGGACTCATACTATTACCACCTATGAATAGGTTGGTGATATATCCTAAAGATTCCAACGTTCCACATTGTGCATATCATCGCATTCTTGGACATAGAAGTGATGAGTGTCATACATTGAAATAAATACTGAACAAGTATCATTTTGATGGTGATAATTGCTATCCAATAATTCCATAGAACACCCTCCAACTCCTTGTCATGTCATAGTTGTAGAACATTCCCTTCTCACTATTACATGACCTTTCCCATTACCTACCTCGGCTCATTCTTTCCTTGCACCCAGTGGGGGAAAAAAGTTGCTAGCCTTGTCCTAGTAATGCATTTGTTGTTGTCCCTTAGTTGCATTATTCACCTTCCACTTATACCGACTAAGATTGGGAGGCAAATGACTTGCTTGATGGTTGACTCACATTTGCCTTACTAGTCTTTTTCCTTTTCTTTCTTTTTCTTTTATAATGTGATCCCATGTGATGTTTTGTTTGATGTTCTCTCTCTCTCTTTGTGACATTCTTTTATTTGTACATTCATTCTTCTCTATGTCGTACATCGCTTTCACCTTTTCCTTTGTATTCTTGTGTTTTCCTTTTGGGGATGATGCAAGGCATTAAGACATTCATAGCTCTTTCATGTTGACCCAAAAGGATTTTTCTTTGTCTTTTCTTTTGTCTTTTTCTTGTGTTTTCTTTTTGGGGATGGTGCAAGGCATTGAGATATTCATGTCTCTTTCATGTTGACCAAAAATGATTTTTCTTTGTCTTTTCTTTTGTCTTTTTCTTGTGTTTTCCTTTTGGGGATGACATAAGGCATTGAGACATTCATGTCTCCATGGTGACCCAAAAGCTTTTACTTTTTCTTTTGTCTTTTCATTTGGCTTGTGTTTTCCTTTTGGGGATGACGCAAAGCGTCGAGACACCCTATGTCTCTTCCATGTTGACCCAAAAGGTTCTTTATTTTTCTTTGTTTTCACTCTCTTTGTGCCATTCTTCCAGTTCTATGTATTTGGGGGATGATGACAGTTCTGAGCTCTCTAAACAAGATTGCAACAAAGAACATACTGATCCCAAATCCATAAATCCCTTATGTGTTTGGTGTTTTCTTTTTGGGGGCAATCCCTTTCTTTTCCTTTCCTTCACATGACACAACCTTACTTGGAAACATATGACTTGGCATAGGGCTTTCCAAGTTGGCTCTCATGTCTTTCTTCTTGATGTTTTCATTTTTCATTTGCTACTTTAAAGTAATTTCTCACAACATGGTGTTTAGAAATTCCTTTAAAGTGGGGGCATACATTAGCATTATTCTTTTACATTTTTCCTTTTTCACGGTTCTTAGTGCAATTTTCTTACTTCATATGATGCATTTGTTGCTTTGTGGATGACATTGGGTCTGATTTCCTTCAGGAGCGTGATCCATCTTAGCATATTACATTCCTCTTAGTGGCCTAATGCAACACTCTGTATCCCCTAAGTTGCGAATTTTCTATCCTTTGATTGGTCCTCTCTTGGAGACATTAAACACAATCCCTAAGTTAAAGACCTCGCATGAGCCAAGAAAGACTCCTTTGAACATTCTTTACATGTTGCATTTTGCATTTGTTATATGGCCACCTTGCATAACACAACTTGCATGCTTGTGGTGCCATCGCGTTTGTTCATGAGCTCCAAGCATATGAAGTTTTTCTTGTCTCATGAAGCTCAAAAAGTCATTTTCTTTTGTGGCGCCTTATTAAAGTTATCAGGAGGTATAACTTTGATATGGTTGAGAGAGAAGCCCATTCTGAGGTATGACTTTCCCCATAGCAACCTACACATGTGTGAGTGAATACCAACCATGAGTGTATGTTTTTCACCTTTTAGGCCTTCTCACCCGATGGACAACCATGAGTTCCGTCGCCTCGGAGTGAGTATGCATTTTCTAAACAAATAGCCTAGATCTGATCCACAATAGGATGGACAAACGATTGAAGATCCGATTCTCTTTTTCCTTCTCCTTCTCTCCCTTTCATTCTTCTACATCATTTTCATGTGTGTTCCTTTTTGCTAATGTTTGGTTTGCCATGGGATCTTGATCACCCCTCTTGATTGTTGTTGTCTCATCTTGCCAACATGAGTGCACTTGGATCCCTCTTGATGTGCAAGTTTGGATACTTTCGTGTGAGTTTGAAGCAAGTTCATCCTCTCACTAAAGTGGGGGCTAAATGTAGCATAGAAAAATGTATCTTTGGACATTTTCACACTCATTTGGGTCTTTCTTATGGATGTTGGCCTAGTTTTGCCTAGATTTAATGTTGTAATGTGGTCAACACATTCACCTTAGGTCTTGGACCCTTGCAAATCAATAAGAACTTTATGATGCCTTGTAAAAGTGTTGTGAAGTGTTGTAACCCACTTTCACGCTTTTCTAGGACCTTTTTACTATAATTCACCTAAATAACCTCTTTTTATCACTTACCAAGCCTTATTTCAAAGTGTTGTAAAGTGTTGTAACCAACTTTCATGCTTTTCTAGGCTTGTCATCAATAATTTAACCCTTCCTTATGTTTAATTGGCCCCATTATACACTTACAGGCCTTACTTAAGTGTATTTTTGAGAATAATCTCGTTAAACATCATTTAATACACCTTAATTTCTGACACCTACTTAAAATGCCTAAGTGGGACCAAGTCACCACTAGGGGCGAATTAGTCCCACTTGGCTTAAAAATCAAAATTATTTCAAAATTCTGGCAGGATATTATTTTCTAAGCCTTGTGGTCGGTTTGTGATGTGGTATTTTTGAGAAATTTTGTATAATCAAGTATAAATATAGGGTTTTACCTCTCATTTCACCCTCACCAATTCACTCATTCATTCACTCAAGCATTCCATCATTCACTTTAGCATTCTAGACATTTTCAAGCATACATCCATTAGAGCTTCTACTTGCATATCTTCAGATTTCTACTTCAAGGGTTTGGTCTTGTGTGCAGATTTGTCAAAGAGAAAGGTGTGAAAAGTTGTCAAAAAAATTTCAAAGTCATTCAAAGTGGTCAAAACCCTAATAGAAGCTTGGAGAACACCTACAAGTTAGATTTTGCAATTTCAGATCTAAAAACCTGTCAAGAGCAAAAGTACAGATTGGGAGCTACAAATTGCACCTTTGAATTTCCCAAAATCTGGAAGTGGAATAAGTTGCCATGAGTGGTGAATTAGTCCCATTGCTAGGCCTGAAAAGTGGTTTCTACAGTTCTGAGTACCCTTTTGTCTGAAACCTGTTCCGGTTGAATTTCCCTAAAATAGGTCTAAGTCACCTAGCTTGGCGTAAGTGTCCCAATTGGCTTCAACAATGATTTCTACAAGATTCCAGAGCTCCTCTCCATCACTTTCCAGTTTCCAGGTGCACCTCTTCAATCTCATTAATTTTTGTTATAGTTTACTTGCATTTTTAGTTCATTTTGAATATCACAGTGTGTTTTCAAACAATTTGCATTTCCTTAGTTTTGCATTAATAATCAATCTATTTTATCAGTTCTTTGCATTTAGGACATTCTCCTTAGATAGATTTCAATCATCTTTGCATTGGAATCTCAAGGGAATATTCTTGAGTGAACCATCAAGGTTTTTGGGATTCCTCTCTCCTTTTAGGTGCAAAACCCTAGAAGTGTAAGAGAGTCCCCTATCCTAAAAATCTTTGGTTCAGAATGAACATCAAGTTATTCTCGTATTAGATATGACATTAGATTGAAGAGGCTTTTGCTACAGTTGACAATGAAAATAGTTGGCTTTATTATATCGCTATCTTGCATCTCAAGTGCAAGACTTCGAAACCCATTCACATTGGTTGGTTTCTTTGTGAATTTTTTTTTCTAATTAATGGCTCATAATGTCCACAAAGAGGGTTCTTATCATGAAACAAAATATAATAATGATTTGTATCTATTTTTTTGTTAAAATGCAAATATTTTTCTTTTCTAGTCAATGAACACAATGTAATAATGTATTCAACTATTTTAACAACCATCGTATGTGGAATGTATCACCCCAGAGTCATGTTTATTCTAGACAAAACACTTGAAGAAAATAAATGCATTCTAGAAAAATATTTATTTAGACCATGCACACAATATATCTCATACAAAAAGTCTAGATGCAAGTCACATCTAATTGCTTCCAAGGCACTGGACCATCATGTCTATCTTGGCATAGCAAAAAGTGATCAATTAAGCCATTTTGCAATTTTAGTGACGTGAAGCAAAAATGCAATAAGACTTTAAAATTATCGAATAAACAATCTCCTAAATTATAATTTAATGAATCTTAGTCTAAATAAGTGTTCATTTTTTAAAGCATCTTCAATTGTAGAACAAGAAGGTTGTTTGTATCGCCTATAATTATCAACATCTATAAACTATACCATTCTTTCAACACTGTTCAAGCAAAATGGTATCCCTAATATAGAACAATAGACACCCCTGATATAGCAAAGGGAAATAATGCATGACAGATAAATAACAAAAATATTTTGTAAATACTTAACAACAAGCACCTCTCTTTATTCTACAAAGTGACTAGTTTTAATAAATTTTTGGATACCTTACTTCAACTGAATGAATATTTATTGTTTCTACCACCTTTACATCTAAATAAATATGCACCTAGATTAGTATTTGTGTATAGTATTAAGATGGTTCAAGTTAATTAGTATTAAATAAAATGTGTCAACATTCATTACCAAGATTACTTATTTATTGCTCTATGGTACAATTTGTCCTCCACTCTTACAAAATATACACCAAGACGTGATCAAATCCATTTTTAGTATTTCTAATTATTAAATTATTTTTAGATACTGGTTTAAAAGTATGGATCTAGGTTTGCTATTATTAAATGAAAAGTATTGAGAATTTGTTACTAGGAGTACAAGAATGTAGAAACAATTAATTACAACATAGATTGCATATTTATTTAATAATGATATGCTTCAAAATAAGCATTAGTACACTAGCCTTTGTACAAAAACCATTATTATTATTATCAATTGAATTTAAACTTACTCTACTTAACTAATTCATTTCTTGGTTTATTGTTTTAAGTATACAAACATGATATGCATTGTGCTTTACAAACCAAATTTGAAAACTCAATATTTATTATTATTTATTTATTATACGACAATAATATAAAAATAATAGATAATATAATTGAAATAACATAACATGTAATACAAATAAGATATTATATAAAATATATAAAAATAAGAGTAATATATTTTTGGACTCTCTATACCTATAATATTTAGTTATAATAATCATAATAATAATAGTTAATAATAATGCTTGATTTTTCTTGTCTTGTTGTTGGTTCTTGGCCTTTCTACAATTTTCTTAGTAGGCATGACATTGTCGTGGGATGCAAACCTTGAAACTTGCTTTCCTTTCCTTATTCCCTTATAATCCATCAAGATATTGGATATCATAATTCAATTATATTCAAAAATGAAATTTTATTTCTTTTTATAAAATTATTGATATATTTTTGTAAATTTAAAATTTGAATTAATTTTTTTCTTTTTTCCATGTTTGTATTTGTATTGTTTTAGATGATATACAAAATTATTGGTTTAAGTTTTATAAATTTATTTAAAATAAACCCAATCTACTTAAAATATCTAGCTAACAATTAAATAACATGATACATAAAAATATTAGTCATAGTTTGTGTTGTAGAGAATGTTGATGTGAATGGGGTTATTGCCTAACTAGTTCTTAGTGAGGACCTATTCACATAATTATAAGTTTACTTTGGAGTAAAGTTTCCTAGATGTCATTTGTAGAAACTAGTTATAATGGGACCATGTCCACTAATCGCCATCCAAATGACAAGGTTATAATGCCTCACGAGTGTGCATTAATGTAGATCAAAAAGGCATGTTTATTATTGGTCAAGAGTGTTGGCTGACATCCCTCTAATAAGTGCTTTGAAGATTAAATAAATCATATATAATAAGCCAACCTCCCCATCCTGGCCAATGACCCTTGGTGTCAAAGAAAGATATATCAATTAATATTGAAATACATGTAGTGATCATTATATAAGTGTAGTGATTATATCCAAGTATAATGACAACAATTTGATTAAGAAGGAACCAAATATATAAGGATCAATGATTTGATTAAGAAGAAAAATAATATAAGGAGCAATGATTACTTTATAAATACAACAATTTTATTAAGATTGCAGTTAGAAGCTTTGGAGATTGGAACCATTTTCGATTGATGAGAATATGGAATCAAGTCATGTAAAATATTTTTATTGAATCAACTAAAGGAGATTAAAATAAAATAAAATTTTCATCAAAAGGAAAGCGACTATCTTAGTTAAGACAACGATCAAACTTATAAAGACAACGATTAAATGATTTTTTTTACAAAGAAAGTGATCAATAAAAGAGCAGTGATTAATTCTCAAAGGATTTTATTTCATTTACTAAGGAGAGAAACGATGGTTACTATGTTATGGGCAACGATTATATTAAGGAGATGTGTCTCTTCACAAGTCATCTTCCTTGGTACATCTATAAAAGAGGTTTGTGAAATGAATTTGAACGGTGTAGAAGTTGAGTGTGAAAAAAGAAAGATATATCTAACTCCTACAAATTTGCATATTAGAATAGGAGTTAATGTAGATATAGAAGAAAGGATAATGCAAATATATATAAAGAACATGTGAATATATATATGAGAAATATGTGTAGATCTTTATGAAGAATATATGCAAATTACAGAAAGGAGTAAAGGCTATTTATATAGAAGATTTATTCTCAAGAAGACAAGATTTTATTAAAGAGGTTGGTGCCTACAAATTCTACAAGTGGGGATTGGTGTCTCTAGTGGGTAGGTGCTCATAAATTGAATTTGAGGGGATTGATGTCTCTTGTAGGTTGGTGCCTACAAAGGTTGTAAAAGAGATTTCTATAAAAAACATTATTTTTTCGTGCTTTTCTCCTGTAAGGGTTTCCACGTAAATCTTGGTGTTCTTGTGTTCTTAATAGTCAAGATCTTGCATAGTTATTATTGATATGATTCATTAAGTTTAAATTGTTAAAAGTTTGTATTATATGATTCACTCCTCTCCCTCTCAATATAATCATGTGCTCATCAATTGGTATTAGAGTGGGTTCCTTTAGAGATAGTTTAACCACTTGAAGGTAGATCTAAAAGATCACATATGGAAAGAAGAAAAGGAAATACCAAATAGAGCATTAATCAACAAGCACCAATAAAACCAAAGGCTAGTAATGACAAAGAAGTAAGCAAAAATGATGTGGTGACAAATGGAACAAAAATAGAAATAAAAAAAAAGTATAATATCTTTGAAAGAAAAGAAGAGATGAACTTAGAATAAAAGGAGTTAAAAGAATATGATGAGAATGTTAATTTAAAATTAGAAAAAGAAAATGATGAAGGTTATAGTGCAATGGATTGTGAGGAGGAACTGCACTATGCCTACTTTGAGATTAAGAGGCTTAGAAAGGAGAACCAAAAACTAAAACTTCAACTTTAAGAGAACAATGAATCTAATGTAGAGTTAGTACGAAGTCTTGAAGAATCCAAGAAGATGATTTTTGAGCTAAAATTTCATATGAGAAGGATACAAGATGAAAGAAATAGGAGTCCAATTAGAGAAAAAGGAAGAATATTATGAAATGTTAGAGTCTGAGATAGTTTCTTTAAGGAAGGAACTAGAAAAGACATCCTCCAAGTTGAACAAGAACCTCACGTTTGATAAGGGTACTAGGATTTTGGATGATATATTAAATAAAAAAGGCCACCATTCAATAAGAAAGGACTTGGATATAGAGAAAATCAAATGAACAAGGACGAATCCAAAGAGGCACCAAAGAAGTCAAGTAAAGAACCAAAGAGGTATGAATGAATCCCTAGAATTCCTATTAAAAGTGAAAGAAGCAAAGCTAGGGAAAGCCAATAGTTAAGCACTCCTCCAGAAGTTAAAAATGACATATTTAGAAAGCCCCTTCCACTAAAGCAAGGATATAAGATTAGGTTCCAAAATCCATTTTATGGATATTTATTTCCTTGTAATAACTTTGGTCATAAAGCAATAGATTGTTGGAAACATGCAAAAAATGATGCAGGAGCATCCCTGGTTGTAAAGTAATCCTGTATCAACCAAAAACAATTATTTTCTTGCATTATAGTAGCAGTTTCAATAGTTCATTATGCATTAAATTACCACATCATCGTTTCTCAGCTCATAGGGCAGGATATAGCATCATTTGCATTTGATTACCAGAAGTTATTGCTCTTAGAATTTCATTGTGATTACCAGTTAGAGCATTGGGACCGACCTAGCCTAGTTTCTTAGTGCAGACCTATTCCAGATCATGTGGAGCTTAATGGGACATCATACAAGCATCTTGGGTCAGATGGGATTTATATTTGAGATCCACAAGTCATCTTTTTGCGTGGAGTTATCTCAAGTCATATCTTAATGCCGACCTACATGTATGATCATTTATCGGGTTGTTAACCCTTATGGTTGACGCGGACCTATAGTGGATCTTGAGAAGAATATTTATAAGCATCATCTAGGATTCATTAAGATCAGTTTTAAGTTAGATGTTTTAGGATCATTACAATTCACATAAACCCTTTGGGGGTGTGTAATGAGGCATATTGGCTATTTGTATTGTTGAAATCCTTTGTGGCAGGCCTGTTAGCCTTGGATATTCGCCCTTGTGGCCTATGATGCATGTAAGATTATCAATTCAATGAAGTTTCATGCTCGTATATCAATTTTTTGTGTTATTTCCATTTTGTTGACTCATTGTTGCATAGTTCATATTACTCCTTTTGGAACCCTCCTACCGTGACTGCACCAAATGGTATCAGAGTGAGTTTTTGACTCCTGAAGGCATTCCTTGAGGTAAACAGATCACTAATCTGAGGAAAATTGCATTCATTTTCAATCAATCGATGATTGTGAGGCAGTTGAAACCCTTGTAGCCAGATCGTCGAATTAAGGTAGTTGCACCGATCCAAGGGGAGATATGCCACCAAGAAGAGCATCTGCTATGGAAAATGTTGCTGGAAGAATGGATGAGATGTTGTAGATGATGCACGAGATGCAAGTTAGATTAGATGTTGTGGAAGAAGATAAAAGGAAAGGCCTAAACCCTAAGCATAATGATGAAAGTGATGGTGAAGCAAAACATGTGAATCAATTTGCAGAAACCCTAGACGAAGAAGAAAAATTAGATCAAGTAAAGATGTTGAAAGTGATCTTAAAGATTGGAAAGCAACCTAGAGTTGAAATTCAAAATTACGCAGGAAATTTGAATCGTAAAAAAATGATTGATTGGATAAATGAAATGGAATAAAACTTTGAATATGAAGAAATTGAAGATCCGAAAAGAGTCAGATTTACAAAAAAAAAGTTGAAAGGACATGCTACATTATGGTGGAAAGAGGTTCAATTAGACCATAACATAAGAGGTAAAGAAAGAATCATCAAATGAGATAGAATGGTGATAAAGTTGAAGAATCAATTCATACTAGCCAATTATGAACTTGAATTGTTGAAGAGATTGCAAAACGTGAGACAAAAGGAAAGATCTGTGAAGGAATGTACTGAGATAAAAGGAAAGATCTGTGAAGGAATGTACTGAAGAATTCTACATGATAATCATAACCGGTCATAGTGAAGCACACAAAGAAAAGGTTGTTATATATCAATGGATTGAGAATGAACATCCAAGAAGATTTGAGCCTGGTAAAGATGACATCAGTTGAGGAAGCATATCAATTTGCATTGAAGGTTGAAGAGAAGCTGAACAAGAAGTTTGAACAAAGACAAAGGAGTGTAAGAGAAATATTTTAGAAGAATGGACCCCAATCCAAAGAAAGAAGACCTTATATGGAGCAAAGAAAAGATCTAAAACCCTACCAGAGTGAAGAAAATGATACTAAATCATACCACAGAGGGAGAGAGGATAGAAATTTCTACCATAGTAATAGAGGTCACAATTCTTACCACAATGATGGATACTAGAGAGATGAAGGAAGATCTGAGAGAAGACCATTCAAAGGAACCTATTTCAAGTGTGGAGGTGACGGACATAGAGCATTTGAGTGTCATTAAGGAAGCACTGAAAATAAACTTGAGCATACTAGAAGAACAACTTATGTGAAGGAAGAACATGTTGGATCCCTTAATTCAGTTGGAAAACCTTATAAAGATGAAACATTAGTGATGAGAAGAGCTTTGATGCATGAAGAAGTGACTGAGGAACCACCGTAGAGGAAAAGTCTATTCAGAACTAGATGTATGTCCAGAGGAAAGGTATGTAAAGTTATCATTGATAGTGGTGGTACTGATAATCTAGTTTTAGAGGAGATGGTGACCAAGTTGAACTTGAACAGATTGAAACACCTGAACCCTTATAGGATAGCATGGATTTAAGATGATTAGAATATATTGGTAAATGAACAATGTTTGGTGAAATTTCGCATTGGATCATGTAGAGATGAAGTGTTGTGTGATATTATTGTGTTGCCAAAAAGTGTATACTTTGCTTGATATGGGAATAATTAATGACAAATTGGACTTAATGAGGCCTTGATTTGGTGTTGTGAGGTGTTTTACACATCCACACTAAGTCTTGGACCCTTGCAAACTCAATAAATTGCATTTAATGATGTCTTGTAAAGGTGTTGTAACACATCTTCACACTTTTCTAAGACCATAATGTTATAATTCACCTACATAACCTTACCAAGACCTATTTCAAAGTGTTGTAAAGTCTTGTAACAAACTTTCACACTTTCCTAGGCTTGTCATCAATATTTACACCTTTCTTATGTTTTAAATGGCCCCTTTATGCACTTACAGGCCTTAATTAAGTGTTTTGTTGAAGAAGAATCCGACATCCACTCAAAATTTCCTAGGTGGACTAAGTCGCCACCTTGGGTGACTTAGTTCCATGTGGCACAAAAATCAAAATAAATTTGAATTTCTTTCGAGTTTTTGTTCTTTAAGACCTAAGGTCAGCCTGTGATGAGGTATTCTTCAAGAATTTAGGCATAATTGTGTATAAATAAGGGTTTTTCCCATCATTTTTCAATCTCCTAAAAGCTCCTAACTCATATTAAGTCATAACTCATCATCATTCATCACTCATCATGTTCTCAAGTCAAGCAAGCTAGGGTTTTATCATTGCAAGTCATCAAGATAGCTTTCAAGGACATTCAAGGGAAAATTCTTCATGTTTCACTGTAGAAATTCAAGATCAAACATCATGGCAAGTATCTAACTCCATTGTTGCTTGCTTCATTACATTCTTTCTTCATTTGGTTTAATTACCTAAAAAGGGGTTTGACCAAGGCAAACCCCCATGCCCTAACAATCAATATTTTCTCCTTCTCTCTTTGTGTGTTTGTAGATTTAGTCACTTTGAAGGTTTGAAGATCATTAAAGATTAGGTTGAAGACTCATTGAAGAAATATCTTTGTTGACCTAGCCAAAATATCAACAAAAATTCACCTTCAGGCTAAAAAATTAGAGTTTCAGAAGTGAACACCTGTGGGAAACCAGAGTGCAGACCTAGGGCTTCTGTTTCCACTTTTGAATTTTCAGAAATTCAGAAGTGGACTAAGTTGCCACTAGTGGCGACTTAGTCCCACTGAACCTGTTATTCATAATTTTTTGTAGATTTGGATACCCATTTTTCCGAAACGGGCTCTGGTGCAGTTTTCAGAATTTTTCTAAAAGTGGACTAAGTCGCCCAGACTAGCCTAAGTGTCCCGCCAGGCTTGAAAATCAAAATTTCCAGAATTTCAGAGTTTCTTGAAGTCTGCAACACACTTCCAGGTGCACACCTTTTGTCTTACAACTTTCTATTTGGTTTTATTTGCATTTCTAGGTCATTTAGTTCATGTTTGCATATCACAATGTGTTTTCCAGCACTTCACATTTTCATAGTTTTGCATCATTAAATCATTTCATATTCAGATCAGAGCAGTAGAACATCTTAATTAGGCGTAATAAATATAATTAACATTATTCTTAAGTGTAAAACCTTGCATTTTGGTCCCCCATCCAATCCCCTTTCTCTTTTTAGGTGAAAAACCCTAAGAGGAGCAAAGCATTATGAGGGGTCAAACCAAAATCACCGTTTACAATTATGCCTATGGATGCATGTCATTTACTATCAGTAAGACCATGGAAATATGATAAGAAAGCAATTCATTATGGAAGAAGAAATACTTATACTTTGACATCAAATGGAAAAAGAATCAAGTTGATACCTTTGGAGGAAGAGGAAAAGATTAAATTTTGTGGCACTGCTAGATTATGTTTGGTAGATGGGAGGAAATTTTTGGATGGATTGAGGTATGAGAACATGTGTTTTTCATTGATTCCAAAGGAAGGTGGAAGTTCGAAGACAGTAAAGAGTGAAGATCTACCACAAAGAGAAGTTGCAAAATTGTTGACAGAGTATGAAGACATCATGTTAGAGAATGTACCATAGGGATTACCACCTGTCTGGAGTATCAGTCATCACATAGATTTTATACTAGGAGAAAGTTTTCCAAACAAAGCAACACATAGAATGAAACTGGAAGAGAATGCAGAGTTGAATTGACAAATACAAGTTGTTGAGGAAAGGATTGATCAGAGAAAGTTTGAGCCCATGTGCAGTGCCTGTTATACTTGCATCGAAGAAAGATGGAGAGTGGAGAATGTGAATGGATTCAAGAGAAATCAATAAGATCACTGTCAAATATAGATTCCCATTTCCAAGGATGGATGACATTATGGACTATTTGAGTGGAACAAAGTACTTCACAAAGATTGATCTCAAGAGTGGATATCATCATATCAGGATCAAAGAAGGAGATGAATAAAAGACTGCATTCAAGACTAATGAAGGATTGTATGAGTGGTTAGTGTGTTGCAAGAATGATGGTGTTTTCATTGATGTCAATAGGAAGTCTACTGATTGGTGTTGTCATTGATGTCAACTATGGGTTGAAAATGTTGAGGATATTGAGAAAATTGATAAATAGAGTAAACCATGTTGTGCAAGTATTGTGCTCTGTGTTCTTTATGTGTTGATGCTATGCCTGTGTGGATTTTACAAATCAATCAAAGTTGTTAGAGGTTGCTATATTCAAAATTTGGATTTCTAGATTGTTGTACAGTACGAGATATTTTCACCAGTGTGTGAACAGTTGTTTGGTGATGTTTCCTGTGGCTTGGGAGAAATGTATTTGCTCCACGTTTCTTCATTGTTTGGCCTTAGGTTATGCAAATTTGGGAAGTTTCTTATAATGCTTTTATATTTTTGTATTCAATTTTTTACTTGATTTGGTGCAATACAAAGTGAGTTTCATTTATCAATGTACAAATAAGGGTTACCAGTTGTTTTGAGTTGAAGTACTTGTATGATGCAAGGTTAGATGAAGTGTTTGATGAATATTAAGTGGTTTGTGGATTATTCTAGATTGAGTTCAAGTGAATTATGTTGTCTGAACCTTTCAACTTTTTGGATTGGTTTAAGGAAACGTGTACTTAATGATTATGGTGTTTGCACGAGTGTTGGCTGACATTGTGTTTAACATTATATGTGAGGCTTGTGGAAGTGTGTTGAAGTGTGTTGGGATCTATTTGGGTTCTAATTAAGGATTTATATAGGTCGCCTTCCGTTCCTTTCCACTGCGAGAGTGTTTAGGTGCTGACCTATTTCAAATTTGTATTTATAATGGCTAGTGGTCAACATTGGAGAAAGTCTTTGAGGTAGAACTTGAATAAATATATATGGTGTTGATGTAAGTGAGACAAGCGAAAGAGTAAGAAGTAAGATAGATGCGAGATTGATGTGGATGATGTATGTGATACGAGTTTGAGCAGAGCAGTGAGAACTTCATGTTAGGGTTCCTGAAGGCAGTGAGCTAAAGGTATCTAAAATCTTTCATGTGAGACTACGGAAGTGTGCGAGAAATTGTGGTGGCCTCCTTGTTGCATTGAGAAGTGTTTTTTGTGTAACATTCTTCTTATATCTTCTTGTATTCTTTCTGTGGTAGTGAGCCCTGGTTGTGAGCCTTTTGGACAATGTGTCTTATTTTGGCAGTGAGCCCCTTTGTATTGGTTTTGTTATTACTTCTATTGTGAGCTAATCCCCATCGTGGTTTTTCCCTCATTGGGTTTTCCACATAAATCTAGTGTTCTCTTGTGTATGGTGTTGTGATTTTAGTTTATGTTATTTTCATTTCATGTTTAATCAATCTAACAAAATAAGGGTTTATTTAATGCTTGTGGATCTGATTACTATTGAGGGTTTTGAAGGTTTAATTTGCTACAACCGATTCACCCCCCTCTCAGTTGTCTTGTTCATTTCAACAATTGGTATCGGAGTGAGGTTCCTTGAAGAGGAGCTTAACTGCTTGAGGTAGATTCAGGATGGTGAACAAGATTGCTTTGGAATATCCTAGATTTAATGGCTCAAATTATGCATTCCAAAAGACAAAGATGGAAGGATATGTCTACTTAGGGATATGCGATTGAGAAGGCTTATTAGATTACATATACTCCACCTTCGAATGGTCCAAGTACAAGTGCAAAAATTAAGGCACATGAGATCAATGCTAAGACAAGGTATATTATTGTGAATAGTCTTTCAAATACTGAATTAGTTAAAGTTATGAGTTTCAAAATTGCTAAATAAGTTTGGGCTAAGATAGAAAGCATTTATTAAGGAGATCCAAGGGCCAAACAAGCAAATTTGTAGAAATTGAAGGCACAATTTGAAATGATGCATATGTTTGAAGATGAAACAATTAAAGGCTACATACAAAGAGTTGATGAGTTGGTAAGTAATATGAGAGGTCTTGGTGCAACCTGTTAGAACTGTAAAAATCTGATGTTTTTACATATGATTTCATTCATAGTTTTCCAAATAAGTGCCTTCTTACCCATAGTTTGCCATATTGCCCCATTAATTAATCGAATCATGCATTCTGTACATTCTGGTGCCTATCGGCATAGGTCCATGATTGTCTTCCCGACCCATGTTGCCTTTGTGTTGACATATGTTTGCTACAGGTGTTTCACCAAGACTTCATCATTGTTACAACGACAGGCATTCGCCTATTGGTTTCTATCGGCATAATATTCACGTGATTCTGGCGACTGTGGAAGGGTCTATCGGCAAAGGGCTGGGGTATCAGCATCATGTCCTAGCGATTTTGTTTTGTCACGCCGACCGGTAGATTGGGGATGCATATTAGGAGGAGTCATGGCAATCACTATAAGGTCTTGGCAAGTGACCTTCAGTCTCGCTGACCTTACACTTGGTTTTTCTTTGAATTGACTTTCGGAAAGACTATGGTGAAGTTGGAGTAAGTCTTTACGAGTGCGGCGGGATCTCATCGAATGGAATGTAGAGGTCACTCTATCAGCATAAGGTTTGTAGTGTCTCACCGAGTGACAAATGGTTTTTGCTTCGGCCAGACAGGATGCTTTCGATGTATGGTTACAACGAGTTTCCATTGTTACGTCGACTGGCAGTGGAAGGATTGTTTTATCGGCAAGAGTTGAGCTTCAGAGAAAGGTTACAGCGAATGGGTTATGTCTTGCCAACCACCCAAATACATTAAGGATTCATTTCGGCCAGACTGAGGTTATTCGATATGAAGTCATAGTGAACCTGTTGGGTCTTGTCGACTATATCTTATGGCGGCTTTCGGTAGGACTTCCTCTCGGTCTCGGCGATCATAGGTCTTCTTCATTCTTCATTCGGCAGGACTTTTGTATTGTTTCGGTGACTCGGGAGATAAAAGAATTTTCGGTGAAACAGGATGAAGTCTACATGAGGTCTCTCTGATACTATTGAGTTATGGCGACTGTGATCAAAATGAAAGGATTGCATCGGTGAGAGATATGTTCATGTCTCGGTGAATGGAAAAGCACATTAAGGAATTGCATATCAATATAACATTTGGTTTTTGATATGATGTCTCATCGATGGCATAAGACTGTAGCAAAACACAAGAGGACAAAAGGATGCTTCTTGACTTCAGCGTAGTGAACTGTTGGTCACGGTGAAAGCGAATAACACAGGGAACAGAGGGACGCGTGAATATAGCGATTGACGTTATTTTGCCTTCGGCATACTTACAGGCTATCTTGGCGACTGTTCCATTGATGATCATTTTCAAACTTGGTGGGCCGACGTATGGAATTTTAATTGTTGCAGGCCGACTTGGTTTTGCCTGAATTCCATGGTGGCCGACATGTAGTTTCAAAATGATTTATTTTCTAAAGCTGGTGTATAAATAGGCACTCCGGTTGTAATTGAAATGATCAGATTTTAAATCACATACAGTAGTTAGGAATGGCTACAGTAGAATAATTTTCTCTTATCAGAGACTATGTGCATGTTTTAAAATGGTGAATTCAATGAAAATCAGCTAGTGTGGCAGGTTATTTCTGGTGTCAATTGTATGTTGAACTTATTGAAAAGTATTGCTGAAGTTGTCTCCAAGTTGATTCTTTCTGGTTGTTTAAATTGATGTAACAAGTTTACTTTCGGTTTATCAATGCACATTTGTTGTATTTGTGTGATTAATTGACTGGTTCTCTCAAGTAGAGATTAAATCCTTTTCGATCATAGTAATCAGGGAGATTCATCTGGATTATTAAAGTAGAGCTCAGTGGTCATAATCTTGCATTGTTTATACAAGTTATGAACAGATCATATGCCTGCAATTTGATTTTCTGCCAGAATAAGTTGCCCACTTCTATTTCATTTGACTCTGCATACCCAACAAGGCACTGGTCTCTGCAATTTCATTATTTGAATTCATTCAATCTCTTTTTATCAGTTAATTGAGAATTCTAGGATTTAGATCAGAAGATAGCTATCAAGTTTGGTTTCATTTGTTCATTGTTATCTGCCATTGTGGACAAAGCATTTCAAGAAAGATAATCCCAAGTTAAGTCTGCATTATTCAGAGAGGTACACCCACCCAGGTTTTGCAACACCTAAAGAGTAGAAGGTTGAATTCTTCCAACCTTGTCTGTTACCCTGAAGCGTATCAAGAGATTGGCAGCCTCTTGAGGCATCTTGCTTGCGTTTTTGAGAGCTAACAAATTGGCAACTCTACTGGGGAACATTAGAAAATTTGGTTGAAGACCATCATATAGAGTTAGTGAAGAAAAGATTTGAGAAGTTTCAGAAAAGGTGATTCCGCTGGGAATAGATCAGAAATAATGATTTTCCTACTTTTGGAAAAGTAGGTGGCGACTCTGAAAAAAATTATTGTAGCTGTTCAAACATGAATGGAGGAGGATCTCAGTTCTGGGGAGGTCATGTTGGAGCTCCTCATAGTCAACAATATATTCCATATCAGCACTATGGTCTGATGTACCAACATCCGTACCCACCTAGTGCCCCCCCTCATCAGTATACAACAATGATCAGGCAGTTTGATTTGTCAGGGATTCAATTATCCCCTTATCCAATGGATGGTAGTTGGAGAAGTATTGTTCCAAGGTTTACAGGGAATGATGCAATCACTGCTGAAGAACATTTAAGAAGTTTCAATGCTTTCATCCAAGATTTGGGTGTGCCATATGAAGATTTACACATGAGGCTATTCATGATATCATTGGTTGAAGATGCTAGGGATTGGTTCAACAGCTTACCAGCTGTCTCAATTGATTCTCTCCAAGGATTTTAAAATCAATTCCTCGAGCAATTTGGGAATCTAAATGTACCAGATTATGCTCTTCGTGAATTAATACACATTCAGAAAGATCAAAGTGATACAATTTATGATTTCAATCAGAGATTCAATAAGTTGTAGAATAAGATACCTCTTGGATCAAAGTTACTAGATTTTGTAGCACTAAGTATTTATTTGAATGCTTTTGATCCAAAGACAGGGTATAAGCTGAGAAATAAATTCCCAAGAAGTTTGGCTGAGGCACAAAAGATGGCGCAAACAATTGAAAACAATAGGAAGGCTGCTGGGATAATCAGTAAAAGAGATATTCCTAAGGTTTCTCAGCAAAGCAACACATACAGGAACGAAAGGCCGAGGTCACATGATATACCTTACAATGCAGACTGGAAGGATGACAAACCTATAATAGCTAGGCCTGGAAACAAGGAAGCTCCTGATCCATTGACAAAGGGAACCTATATGGTAAGTAACAATTACTTCTGTGATTTTTGTGATATGCCACATTCCCCAGATTATTGTGTTGTAGCCCAAAAAATGCAAGAAGAGGGAATGCAGATGGAAAAAAATGAAGATCACACAATATATCTGGTTTCAGATACTTTTCACCAAGTTGAGGAAGATGAAGGTGCAGGGCATCTTCCTTGCACAACAGATTGTCACAGAGAGAGCAGTGTTGAATTTAGTGAATATTCTGATTCTTATGATGAACCTGAGGATTTTGATCTGCAGTCAAGGGATTCTTCTACCTCTTATGAAGATCAGGATGAAGAGGCAATGGGAAATGTTGATTCATCAGATAGTAAGTATACAATACCTCCAGCTGCAGTTGAGAGTTATGAAGATATATTTGATCATGATGATGTTTGTACATTTGAAAGTGATTTCCAATTTTTTTCAAACTCGTTGTATGATGAAGAGTTAAATGAAGATCAAATGATTTTTTTCCAAGGTGTGTCAATGAGTAAGTTTTAGATATTTTCAAATCCATTCTATGAAAAGGAGGAAATAATTTTAGACAAGCAAAATGATGGAATAAATGACTGCATTGATGATGTTTCTGATTTCCCATTCTCTGATGGTATTGGATTTTTGTTTGATGATGACAAAAGTGAGGAGTATAATTGTAGTGATGAAAATATAGAGACTTGTTCACTTGTTAGTGAACAGATTGCAGATTTTTTTACTTCTGAATACCAGGGATGTACACATGAAGATGATCTTGAAGTTTTGTCTCCAGCTTTCTTTTGTTTTGACAGTGAAAAATATTTATGTAAAGATTATTATGACTCCCTGTGTGTTTCTTGGAATAATGGTGAAACTTTTGGTGTTGATCAAAAGTTTGTGTTTGTTCAGAAGGAGGTATGTGATTTAGGAATTTCTAACTTATGTGGAAAAGATGTTTATTTGCATGCCAAGGTTGGCAAAATTCCAGCTTTGATTGATTCATATATGCTAGATACTAGAGATGTGAGTTATAATCTAATGTTGATTCCAAATAATGATACTAAAGAGGTGCATAAGGTTTCAGATTTGTGTGTTTCAGACAGTGTTGATATAACAGAACATTTTGTTTCTCGAGTGAAGCACTTTGATGATAAATTTTCAATGCATATGGGAGAATGTTTCATAATACATAACAGTGAGAAAGAAAATGAGGAATGTTGTATTTCATATGCATATATTTTGTATGTTGAAGATAATAGAGTTTTATCTGATGATGGAGATTTCAAACTGCTGAATACTATTGGGAAGTTGGTCCAAGCTGAGCATGGTGATTCACTAAAAACTTTCAATGACAGGAAGGATTGCATCTGTGTCTTCAAGAGAAATTTGATGAACTCAAAACAAAACCAGGTATTTGACAGGGGGAAGTATAATTTGAAGTTTCAAATTGTAACAACTCAAGACAGGAGAAGTTAACACACAGAGGATTGAGGGTTGCCAGTGCATGGACAACTCTTACTTATTCTCTTTAAAATTATTTTCCATGCACAATAGTTTAGGGTTCTGATTCACCTTCATCTTGCATTCATTCCATCATGCTTCCTGCCCATTTTCATTTTGTGTCTGGTCTGCTCACCCAAAGATTCTGGATCCTTGCAATGATCTGACTATCATTCATCCCCAGACGGAGCCACTGTTAGAACTATAAAAATATGATGTTTTTATATATGATTTCATTCATAGTTTTCCAAATAAGTGCCTCCTTGCCCATAGTTTTCCATATTGCCCCATTAATCAATCGAATCATGCATTTTGTACATTCTGGTGCCTATCGGCATAGGTCCATGATTGTCTTCCTGACGCATGTTGCCTTTGTGTTGACATATGTTTGCTCTAGGTGTTTCGCCAAGACTTCATCATTGTTACAGCGACAGGCGTTCACCTATTGGTTTCTATCGACATAATATTCACGTGATTCTGGCGACTGTGAAAGGGTCCATTGGCAAAGGGCTGGGGTATCGACATCATGTCCTGGCGATTTTGTTTTGTCACGCCGACCGACAGATTGGGGATGCATATCAGGAGGAGTCATGGCTATCACTGTAAGGTCTTGGCAAGTGACCTTCGGTCTTGCCGACCTTACACTTGGTTTTTCTTTGAATTGACTTTCAGCAAGACTATGGTGAAGTCGGAGTAAGTCTTGATGAGTGCGGTAGGATCTCATCGAATGGAATGCAGAGGTCACTCTATCGGCATAAGGTTTGTAGTGTCTCACCGAGTGACAAGGTTTTTGCTTCGGCCAGACGGGATGCTTTCAGTGTATGGTTACAATGATTTTCCATTGTTACGCCGACTGGTAGTGGAAGGATTGTTTTATCGGCAAGAGTTGAGCTTCAGAGAAAGGTTACAGCGAATGGGTTATGTCTTGCCGACTGCCCAAATACATTAAGGATTCATTTCAGCCGGACTGAGGTTATTCGATATGAAGTCATAGCGAACCTATTGGGTCTTGCCGACTATATCTTATGGTGGCTTTTCGCAGGACTTCCTCTCAGTCTCGGCGATCACAGGTCTTCTACATTCTTCATTCGACAGGACTTTTGTATTGTTTCGGCGACTCGGGAGATAAAAGAATTTTTGGTGAAACAAGATGAAGTCTACATGAGGTCTCTCTGATACTATTGAGTTATGGCGACTGTGTTCAAAATGAAAGGATTGCATCAGTGAGAGATATGTTCATGTCTCGGCGAATGGAAAAGCACATTAAGGAATTGCATATCGATATAACATTTGGTTTTCAATATGATGTCTCACCGACGGTAGAAGGCTGTAGCGAAACACAAGAGGACAAAAGGATGCTTCCTGACTTCGGCGTAGTGAACTGTTGGTCACGGCGAAAGAGAATAACACAGGGAACAGAGGGACGCGGGCAGATAGCGATTGACGTTATTTTGCCTTTGGCATACTTACAGGCTGTCTTGGCGACTGTTCCATTGATGATCATTTTCAAACTTGGTGGGCCGACGTATGGAATTTTAACCATTGCAGGTTGACTTGGTTTTGCCCGAATTCCACGATGGCCGACATGTAATTTCAAAATGATTTATTTTCTAAAGCTGGTGTATAAATAGGCACTCCAGTTGTAATTGAAATGGGATCAGATTTTAGATCACATACAGTAGTGAGGAATGGCCACAGTAGAATAATTTTCTCTTATCAGAGACTATGTGCATGTTTTAAAATGGCGAATTCAATGAAAATTAGCTGGTGTGGCAGGTTATTTCTGGTGTCAATTGTATGTTGAACTTATTGAAAAGTATTGCTGAAGCTGTCTCCAAGTTGATTCTTTTTGGTTGTTTAAATTGATGTAACAAGTTTACTTTCAGTTTATCAATGCACATTTGTTGTATTTGTGTGATTAATTGACTGGTTCTCTCAAGTAGAGATTAAATCCTTTTCGTTGATCATAGTAATTAGGGAGATTCATCTGGATTATTAAAGTAGAGCTCAGTGGTCATAATCTTGCATTGTTTATACAAGTTATGAACAAATCATATGCCCGCAATTTGATTTTCTGCCATAATAAGTTGCCCACTTCTGTTTCATTTGACTCTGCATACCCAACAAGGCACTGGTCTCTGCAATTTCATTATTTGAATTCATTCAATCTCTTTTTATCAGTTAATTGAGCATTCTAGGATTTAGATCAGAAGATTGCTATCAAGTTTGGTTTCATTTGTTCATTGTTATCTACCATTGTGGACAAAGCATTTCAAGAAAGATAATCACAAGTTAAGTCTGCATTATTCAGAGAGGTACACCCACCCAGGTTTTGCAGCACCTAAAGAGTAGAAGGTTGAATTCTTCCAACCTTGTATGTTACCCTAAAGCGTATCAAGAGATTGGCAGCCTCTTGAGGCATCTTTCCTGTGTTTTTGAGAGCTAACACAACTGTTAAAGAATCTAAAGTGGTGAAGAAAGTTATAAGATCAGTTAAGAATTGTTATAGTGAAAAAGGTATTTGATATTAAGGAAACTATTGATTTTGACAATTATTCTAGAGATCAATTGATTGGTACTTTGATTGCATTTGAAATGAGAAAACTGAAGAAAGGTACAAAACTAGAGACTGTTTCAGGGTTGGTAAATTAGAGAAGGTTGAATATTCAGGTGAAGATGATCTTGATGATTTGGAAGCTAACTTTGTGAGGAAGATGAAAAAGGGCACCAATAAGTACAAAGGTAAATTACCCTTCAATTTTTTTAGCTTTGGTGAGGTAGGTCATTATGCTTCTAGATGTCCAAAAAGAGCTCTAAACAATAAGAACAAGGAAAATAAAGGAAAGATGATTAAGAAAGATTACTATGTGAGAGAAGATGTTGGTGTTTCTGATGATGAATCTGATTATAGAGATTTTTATGATGATGAATGTCTATTTTTTGGCTATAAAAGAAGAATATGGTTCTACTAACCCGAAAAGTTGTGTGAAGGAAAGTATTCCAAAGATGAAGGATAAATTTGAAGGTGCTTTGGTATATGCTTTCATGTCAAAGAGGATAAGAATTATTGGGTTTTTGACAATGGTTGCTCTAATCATATGACCAAAGATAAAAGTAAGTTTTTTAAACTTGAAAAGTATGATGGAGGATTAGTTAAATTTGGAGATGATTTAGGAGCTAAGATTTGTGGAATAGGTTCAATCAGTTTTGATGGTAAGAATAATATTGACAATGTTTACTATGTTAATGGCTAAAGACATAATATCTTGAGTGTCAGAAAAATGTGTAGCAAAGGGTGTAATCTTGTGTTTAAGGATGAAGCTTGTGAGATCCGGAAAGGGTCCAGAACTGTGATTGTTGTTGGTAAGAGAACAGATGGAAACATCTATCAGCTTAAGGGTGTTGATGTTCATTGCTTTATGTCATAGATTAATGATAGATGGTTATGTCACTGAAGGATGTGTCACATGAATTTTGATAATTTGACAAGAATTAGTTCGGTTCATGCAGTGAGAGATTTACCTAGAATTAAAAAACCTATCAATGTTGTATGTGAGAGTTGTCAGTTTGGAAAACAAACAAGAAGTAGCTTTAAGGGAAAGGAACAATTTGTTGTCGGACTATTGGAATTATTGCATATAGATTTTTGTGGTCTTACAAGGGTGAGAAGTCTACAAGGTGACAAGTACTTTATGCTTTTGATTGATGATTATTCTAGAATGACATGGGTTACTTTTCTTAGAGAGAAATCTGATGCATTAGATAAATTCAAGGCATTTAAGGCTATGGTTGAGAATGAAATGAATTTGAAAATAAAAATTTTGAGGTCTAACAAAGGTGGTGAATTCACCTCCAATGAGTTTAACATGTTTTGTGAAGTTCATGGAATAAAGAGGAATTTTTCTACCCCTAGAACTCCTTAACAAAATGGAAATGTTGAAAGGAAAAACATAACTATTCAAGAAGCTGCAAGGACTATGATGAAAGAGGAAAATCTACCAAAATTCTACTGGAGAGAAGCTATTCATACAATTATTTACATACTTAACAGAGTTCAAGCTAAAGCTAATAGCACAAAGACTCCTTATGAGCTATGGTATGGAAGGATTCCTACATAAAGTACTTTAGAGTATTTGGAAGAAAATTTTACATCAAAAGAGAAGAAGAAAACTTAGGAAAGTTTGATGCAAGGTTTGATAAAGGTATCTTCCTTGGATATTATATTAGAAGAAAAGCTTATAGGTGTCACAACAAAAGACTAAGAAAGATAATTGAATGTGCAAATGTTAAAGTTGATGAAAACTTACAAAATTCTATTACAGTAGATGGATATGTGTTAGATGAACCTGATTGTAGAGAAGTAGAAGAAAAAGATGATGAACAAGAAGTGCAGAATGAAGAGGAAGAAGCTTCAGAAAAGACCTCTAAGACCCCTAACTATGTGCAAAAGAATCACTTAGAGGATCAAATCATTGGAGATAAGAGGAAATGTATATTGACAAGAAAGAAAGTTGTTGAAGTTGAGGTAAATTTGTGTATACTTTCTAAAGTTGAACCTAAATCAGTGAGTTAAACATGCAAGGATGAACATTGGATGAAGGTAATGGAAGAAGAAATTATGTAGATAGAAAATAATCAAACTTGGGAATTGGTCCCTAGACCGGAAAACAAAAACATAATTGGAACTAAGTGGGTATTTAGAAACAAGTTGAATGAGGATGGAGAAGTGGCAAGAAACAAGGCAAGACTTGTGTGTAAGGGTTACTCACAAGTAGAAGGTATAGATTTCAAGGAGACTTTTGCTCCTATGGATAGGATGGAAGCTATCATAATTTTTTTGGCATTTGCAACACATAAAGATTTTAAGGTTTATCAGATGGATGTGAAGTCTACTTTTCTGAATGGAGAATTGGAAGAAGAAGTTTGCATGGAACAACTAGAAGGATTTTAGTTGTCAGATCAACCAGATATGGTATGTAAGTTAAAGAAGGCATTATATAGATTGAAGCAATCTCCCAGATCTTGGTATGCAAGATTGAACAAATACTTGATACAACAAGGATTCAATAAGGGCACCGCAAATAGTAATCTTTACTTTAAAATTGAGGAAGACAAAATCTTGATAGTAGTAGTATATGTGGATGATATTATCTTTGGTAGAAATGAGGCCATGTGTAATAAGTTTTCAAAATAAATACAAAAAGAATTTGAGATGTCAATGTTTGGGGTGATGAATTTCTTTCTTGGGCTACAAATCAATCAAACAGATAAAGGGATTTTCATTTCATAGTCTAAGTATGTCAAAGAGATGTTGAATTGTTTTGGAATGGATGACTCCAAACCAGTATGTACTCCTATGGTGACTGGTTGTAAATTGAGAAAATATGATGATTCACCTAAGGCTGATTAGAGCAGGTATAGATCTATGATTGGTGGATTGCTATATTTGACTGCTACTAGACCGGATATCATGCATGCAGTTTGTCTTGTGGCTATATTTCAAGAAGATCCTAAAGAAACACATGTTGCAACAATGAAGAGAATATTTAGATATTTAAGAGGCACACCGGATTATGGCTTGTGGTATCCTAAGGATACTGATTTCACATTAAATACTTATACAAAAGTAGATTGGGTTGGTTGTGTTGATGATAGGAAAAGTATAAGTGGTGGTGCATTCTTTCTTGGATGTAGATTGGTGTCATGGATGAGTAAGAAACATGATTTATTTTATTTATCCACTGTAGAGGCTGAGTATATTACTGTAACATCATTCTATACATAGGTATTATAGATGAGACAAACATTGAAGGATATTACAGTTGTATATGACGAACCTATATCTATATTTTGTGATAATACAAGTGCAATTAATATTTCAAAGAATCCAGTGATGCATTCAAGGACAAAGCATATATATATATCAGGTATCACTTTTTGAGAAAGAAGGTTATGGAGAATCAAGTGAAGCTTGAGTATGTTCCTACAAAGGATTAGATTGCTAATATATTTACTAAGGCTCTTCCTAAGGATACTTTTGAGTATCTTCGAGAGATGTTGGGGGTTACTGCCCCTCCTTAAACTAGATGCATATGGAGATGCATCAGTCTAGTGGATCTAAGGATCTATCTCTTTTCTGGACTGAGTTGGTGGCTATCTGTTGGAATGTGATGTTGTTGATTGTTGTCATTAATGGTTGTCATTGATGTCAACATATCTTGGTTGATTGATTTTGATGCTTTGGTGATTTGGATTGGCGTGCTCCAGATGTTGTGTTGTGATGATCTATCTTTGGCCGTACTTGTCCTGGTCCCATTCATTTTGCAACATAATGAGATACACTCTTATGGGTTTGGACCAATCTGGAAATTGGTTAATGTGCTCCAAAACATTGTTTTCATTGTAATGTGTACATCCTATTCTTTGGTCCCAAATATCATGGTTAATATGTAGTGTGTTGATTTGAGCGAGGAGGTTCTAATTGGTCCATGTTTCATTCCTTAACATTGCGAGAATGTTTTGTAGTGACCTAATTCAAATTGTGTCTGGCCGAATTAGGAGTTTATGGAAGCATGGAATGGTATAAGTAAAAGTTGATTCTATTAGATGAAAGTAAGTGTGATGAATGCAAATATGTAAATTCAAACATTGTGAAGTATGAAAAAGTATATGACCGGAGGCATCATATAGTGAGATTCTATCTGGTGTCATCATTGGTGATAGTTATTTTAGCAGTGGATTACCTTCCATCATTCTTCTGGAAGTGAGCCATTTTCTGTTGGCAATGAGCCTTTCTCTTTTAGCAGTGAGCCTTTCTCTTTTGGTAGTGAGCCTTTTTTTTTTTTTTTAATCTTTGGTTGTAATAGTCGAGAAGTGAGCCCACTGGTAGTGAGCCTTACTTGCAGTGAGAAATTTGGCAGTGAGCCTTTGTAAAAATCACCTCAATCGGTGTTCTATAATTGAGAATTAGCATTCTCTGTGGTTTTTCCCTTCTTGGGTTTCCATGTAAATTCTAGTGTTCATTGTGCATGGTGTTGTGTGCTTTCATGTTCATATCTGTTAGATTATTTTCTGATTGATTTAAGTTTGCTCTGGATTAATTAAATTCAAGAAAATTGTTTTATAATAATTGATTCACCCCCCCTCTTAGTTATCTAGACTTTTCAACAATTGGTATCAGAGATTTGGTTCCTTGAAGAAGAGCTTAACTACTTGGGGTAGATCTGATGGCGTAAAAAATAGCAATTCCCGTATTTGATGGATTTGACTGCAGTTTCTGGAAAGTGCAATGAGAGGTTACCTGATCTCTCTAGGCTACAAGAATTGGAAAGTTGTTGAGAAAAAATATGTTGAACCGACAGCTAGTCCTAGTTCTACGGATGAGATTTGAGCCTATGAAGAGAATGAAAAGGCAAGGTATGCAATCTTTAGTGCTTTGTCTAAGAATGAGTTAACAAAATTTATTTCATTGGGCACCGCTTATGAAGTTTGGGAAAATTTGAAAGAAATATATGAAGGAAATGATAGAGTCAAATTATCAAAGAAGTTGACAGCTAAGCGCAGATATAAAAACTTGAGGATGGAAGAAGGTGAGGATATAGCAAGCTACTTTCAGAGAGTTGACAGTGTAGTAAATGAAGTCAAAAATCAAGGAGGCACTCTGACAGATGAAGATGTAATGGAGAAGATTTTGATGACCCTACAAGAGAGATACAATGACAAGATCTTAGCTATTAAGGAAGTTTATGATCTGAAGAAATTCACCAAAGAGAAAATATTTGGCACCTTGACCACGTTTGAGATGAGGAAATTTGGAAAAGAAAAGGAGAAATCTAAAACAACCTTCAAAGCCACTAAGATAGAAGAAGATATGGATAGTGAAAGTTTAGATGAGTTGGAAGAAAATTTCACAAGGAAACTGAAGAAAGGCACCAACAAGTACAAAGATATGTTGCCTCTTAAATGCTTTAGATGTGGAAAGATTGGTCATTTAACAACTAAGTGTCCATAAAAAGGAATAAGGAAAAAGTTTAAAAAGATCAATAAGAAGGCCTATTATGTTAATGAGAATGTCAACATTTTAGATGATGAATCAGACCATGAGGATTGTTTGTTTTTGGTGGAAAAGAATGAACCTAGATTTGATATCTCTAACATTTGTCTGAAATCTAATGATAACACTGAAGCTGCATTATTTGTTAAAAGAAACATCGATGAATAGCTGATTGATAGTGGATGTTCTAATCATATGACCGGTGATAAAAGTAAGTTTGTGAAGCTTGATAAATATGATGGAGGTTCTGTTAGATTTGGAGATGATAAAACAACACAAATTGTTGGAATTGGTTCTATTACCTTTGATGGAAAACATAACACTAACAATGTCTACTATGTGAAGGGTTTATATCATAATCTTCTGAGTGTTGGATAGATGTTTGAAAATGGCTATAAAGTGGTGTTTCAAGACGATGGTTGTGAGATTTGGAAGAGATCCAAAACTATTATTGTAGTTGGAAAAAGAACAAGTGGAAATATGTATCAACTGGAAGGAGCTACAAAAAGATGCTTATTTTCTCAATCCAATGATAGTTGGCTCTCGCACTAGAGGATGTGTCACATCAACTTCAACAATTTGGTAAGGATAAGTTCAACAAGAGCAATCAGAGATTTTCCAAGACTGACCAAACCAAACAGTACTATTTGTAAAGGATGTCAAGAAGGAAAGCAGACCAGAGAAATGTTTCGAAGAAAAGAAGAATCATCTACCGGTTTGTTGGACCTTGTACACACTGACCTATGTGGTCCTACCAAAACAAGAAGCTTACAAGGTGAGACATTTCATGCTTTTAATAGATGATTATTCTAGATTAACCTGGGTTGCATGTTTAAGAGAAAAATCAGAGGCTTTAGAAAAATTTAAGATTTTCAAGACAAGAGTTGAGAATGAAGTTGACAGGAGAATCAAGTGTTTAAGATCTGATAGAGGAGGAGAGTTTACTTCTAATGAATTCAACAAATTATGTGGAAAACATGGAATTAAAAGACAAGTATTTTCCCCTAGAACACCACAACAGAATGGTGTAGTGGAAAGAATGAATCAAACAGTTCAAGAAGCAACTAGAACAATGATCATGGAAGCAGGTTTACCATAGGTCTATTGGAGAGAAGCAATACACACAACAATATACACTCTTAACAAAATATTGTTCTAGAGGAAATATGGAAAGACATCATATGAGCTATGGCATGGAAGAGCTCCCACAATAAAGTACTTCAAAAATTTTGGAAGAAAATGCTACATCTGGAGAGATGAGGACAATCTTGGAAAGTTCGACAGTAGAGCTGATGAAGGCATATTTTTGGGTTACTCTACAAGAAGCAAAGCATACCGGTGCTACAACAAGAGACTGAACAAGATAGTTAAAAGTGTGAATGTGAAAGTAGATGAAGATATTAAAATAAATCTTGACAGGCATATTGAATATGAATCAGACGACTTAGATGACAAAGGAGAAAAGGATAAGAAAGAAGAAGAAGAGACAAAGGAGGCTTCAACAACTACAACCAAAACCCCAAAGTATGTACAAAGAAACCACTCAGAAAACCAAATTATTGGAGACAAGAATAAGGGAATCATCACAAGAAGCAAAGCAACTCAAGAGCAAGTATTATTGTGTCTACTCTCATAAAATGAGCCAAAGACTGTGGAAGAAGCATGTAATGATCATAATTGGGTGAAGGAAATGAAAGAAGAGCTTGATCAGATAGAGAAAAATCAGACTTGGGAACTTGTGCCTAGACTGGCAGACAAAAATGTAATTGGAACAAAGTGGGTATTCTGGAACAAGCTGGACGAAAACGAAAAGGTAATGGGAAACAAGGCAAGATTGGTTTGCAAAGGTTACTCTCATATCGAAGGAATTCATTTTGAAGAGACATATGCCCCTATTTCCTGGATGGAAACAATCTAGATATTCTTAGCTTTTGCAGCTTTTAAGGATTTAAAAGTCTATCAAATAGATGTGAAATCTACATTCTTGAATGGATAACTGAAGGAAGAAGTCTACATTGAGCAACCAAAGGGATTTAAGTTTGGAAGTGACATGGATGCTATTTGCAGGCTGAAGACAACTTTATATGGATTGAAGTAGGCACCTAGAGCCTGGTATGGAAAATTAGATAAGTATCTGATTGGACAAGGATTTTAGAAGGGATCTGCTGACAATAATTTATACTATAGAATTCACTCAAATCAAATGTTGATTATTGTGGTTTATGTTGATGACATAATTTTTAGAGGAAATGATGATATGTGTAGAAAAATTGTAGATGAAATGCAAAAGGAATTTGAAATGTCTATGATAGGTGAGTTAAATTTCTTTCTTGGACTACAAGTAAATTAGAACAACAAAGGAATTTTCATCTCTCAGTCCAAGTATACCAAAGAATTATTGAAGAAGTTTGGGTTGGAGAACTCCAAACTGGTTTGTACACCTATTGTTACTGGATGCAAGTTGACAAAAGAAGATGATTCATCTAAAGTTGATGCAAGTCAATGATTGGAGGACTGTTATATTTGATTGCTACCAGACTAGACATTATGTATGTTGTTTGTTTAGCAGCTAGATTTCAACAAGAACCAAAGGAATCACATATTTTTGCAATAAAAAGGATCTTTAGATATTTGAAGGGTACACAAGATATGGGGTTATGGTATCCAAAGGACTCAGATTTCACTTTGACAACTTATACTGATGTTGATTGGGCCGGATGTATTGATAACAGGTAGAGCACAAGTGGTGGAGCTTATTTCCTTGGCTCCCGGTTGGTTGCTTGGTCAAGTAAGAAACAAAATTTTGTATCTTTATCTACTGCTAAAGCTGAATACATTGCAACATCCTCATGTTGCACTCAGGTACTGTGGATGAAACAAATGCTGAAGGACATTGGCATATCATTTGATGAATTGATCTCAATTATGTGTGATAATACAAGTGCAATATACATTTCCAAGAATTTGATACAACACTCCAGAATGAAACATATATCCATCAAATATCATTTCTTGAGAGAGAAGGTTTTGGACAATGAGGTGAAACTTGAATACGTACCTACAAAAGAGTAGATTGTAGACATTTTCACAAAACCATTGAGCAAAGATACATTTGAGTATCTATGGTAGAAGTTAAGGGTTCTTCTCCCTTCTAGTCTACAATAATTTGCACTAGGGTGTGCATTGGTCCAAGGTATCACATGTTCACTCTTATCTGGATCAATGCTGGGAGACTTCCTCATAGGGGGAGTAGAGTAAGTTTTTCAGGGGGGAGCTTTTCCCTTTGTCTTTGATATCAAAGGGGAGAAGACAAGAAGATGCTGATATTTGAGTTGTCTGGTTTGTTTTTGATGGATGTTGCCATCAATGACAAAGGGGGAGATTGTTGGAATGTGATGTTGTTGATTGTTGTCATTAATGGTTGTCAGTGATTTCAACATATCTTGGTTGATTGATTTTGATGCTTTGGTGATCCGAATTGGTGTGCTCTAGATGTTGTGTTGTGATGATCTATCTTTGGTCATGCTTGTCCTAGTCCCATTAATTTTGCAACATAATGAGATACACTCTTATGGGTCTGAACCAATCTGGAAATTGGTTAATGTGCTCTGGAACATTGATTGCATTGTAACGTGTACATCCTATTCTTTGGTCCCAAATATCATGGTTAATATATAGCGTGTTGATTTAAGCAAGGAGGTTCTGATTGGTCCACATTTCATTCCTTTTCACCGTGGGAATGTTTTGTGGTGACCTAATTCAAATTGTGTTTGACCGACTTAGGAGATTATGAGACATTGTGTTTGGCTGACTTAGGAGTTTATGGAAGCATGGAATGGTATAAGTAAAAGTTGATTCTGTTCGATGAAAGAAAGTGTGATGAATACAAATTTTTAAATTCAGACATTGTGAAGTGTGTGAAAGTATATGACTGGAGGTAACAGACAGTGAGATTCCATCCGGTGTCATTGTTGGTGACAGTTATTTCAGCGGTGGATTCCCTTTCATCACTCTTCTAGTAGTGATCCATTTTCTGTTGGTAGTGAGCCTTTTTTTTAATCTTTGGTTGTAATAGCTGGGCAATGAGCCCACCAATAGCGAGCCTTACCTGTAGTGAGCAATTTGGCAGTGAGCCCTTGTAAAAATCACCTTAACTGACATTCTATAATTGAGAATTAGCATTCTCCGTGGTTTTTTCCTTCTTGGGTTTCCACATAAATTATGGTGTTCATTATGCATGGTGTTGTGTGCTTTCATGTTCATATCTGTTAGATTATTTTTTGATTGATTTAAGTTTGCTCCTGATTAATTAAAGTCAAGAAAATTGTTTTATAATAACTGATTCACCCCACCTCTCAGTTATCCAGACTGTTCAACACTATCTCTCAGGGGGAGTAGGTAGTATCATGTATTTTCATTGAGTTGTTGATTTGGTTGGGTATACTCCTATGGGTGAGTGTTCAAAGCAAGCTTTCTTGGTCCAGTGTCAAAGGAGGAGAAAAATGCAAACCTTTTTCCTTTGCCATTGATGTCAAAGGGGGAGAAAGAATCATGTAAAAGATCTTATCAAAGTGAGAGACTCTTGTAAGGGAGAGAGATTTCAGGAATGTTGTGTAGGCTATCTAATCTGGAAAAAGGAGAGAGTGTTTAGAGCTATTATATGGTCTTTGGTGGCTTTTCACATCTTGTGTTTCCATCAATGACAAAGGGGGAGATTGTTGTAAGAATGATGGTGTTGTCATTGATGTCAATAGGGAGTCTATTGACTAGTGTTGTCATTGATGTCAACTATGCGTTGAAGATGTTGAGGATATTGAGAAAATTTATAAATAGAGTAAAACTATGTTGTGCAAGTATTGTGCTCTGCATACTTTTTGTGTTGATGCTATGCCTGTGCAAATTTTACAAATTAATCAACGCCATCAGAGGTTGCTATATTCAGAATGGGTTTCTGGATCGTTGTACAATGCAAGATATTTTCACCAATGTATGAACCAGTTGTTTAGTGATGTTTCTTGAGGCTTGGGAGAAATATATTTTCTCTGTGTTTCTCTACTGGTTGGCTTCAAGTTGTGCAGATTTGGGAAGTTTCTTATAATGATTTTATATTTTAGTATTCAAGTTTTTACTTGATTTGGTGCAATACAAAGTGAGTTTCATTTATCAGTGTGCAAATAAGGGTTACTAGTTGTTTTGAGTTTAAGTACTTGTATGATGCAAGGTTGGATGAAGTGTTTGATGAATCTTAAGTAGTTCGTGGATTATTTTGGATTGAGTTCAAGTGAATTATGTTGTCCAGAACTTTTGGATTTTCAGATTGGTTTAAGGAAGCGTGTACTTAATGATTATGGTGTTTACACAGGTGTTGGACGACCTTGTGTTTAACACTACATGCGAGACTTGTGGAAGCGTGTTGGGATCTATTTGGGTGCTAATTAAGGATTTATGTAGGTCGCCTTCCATTCCTTTCCACCACGGGAATGTTTAGGTGCCGACCTTTTTTGAATTTGTATTTATAACGACTAGTGGCCGACATTGGAGAAAGTTTTTGAGGTAGAACTTGATAAAATATGTATATTGTTGATGCAAGTGAGACAAGCGAAAGAGTAAGAAGTAAGATAGATGCAATATTGATGTGGATGATGTATGTGATGCGAGTTTGAGCAAAGTAGTGTGAACTTCATGTTAGGGTTCTTGAAAGCAGTGAGCTAAAGGCATCCAAAATATTTCATGTCTGCGAAAGTGTGTGAGCAATTGTGGTGGACTCCTTATTGCATTGAGAAGTGCTCTCTGTGTAACATTCTTCTTCTATCTTCTTATATTCTTTCTGCGGTAGTGAGCCTTGGCTGTGAGCCTTTTGGATAGTGTGTCCTATTCTAGCAGTGAGCCCCTTTGTACCGATTTTTCTATTACTTATATTGTGAGCTAATCCTCACCGTGGTTTTTCCCTCATTGGGTTTTCCATGTAAATCTGGTGTTCTCTTGTGTATGGTGTTGTGATTTCAGTTTCTGTTATTTGCATTTCATGTTTAATCAATCTAAAAAAATAAGGGTGTAATGAATGCTTATGGATCTGATTACTGTTGAGGATTTTGAAGGTTTAATTTGCTACAACTGATTCACCCCCCCTCTCAATTGTCTTGTTCATTTCAACATAGTGATGCATTTTGGATTGACCAATGCACTGAGTGCTTTCATGAGATTG
This sequence comes from Sequoia sempervirens, assembly GCA_007258455.2. NCBI lineage: Eukaryota > Viridiplantae > Streptophyta > Pinopsida > Cupressales > Cupressaceae > Sequoia > Sequoia sempervirens. Next base: position 56,781 of record VDFB02263810.1, read on the forward strand.
ATGAATGAGGTATTAAATAAATTCTTGGGTAAGTTTGTCATTGTCTACTTGGATGATATTATGATTTTCAGTAAGACTATAGAAGAACATTTGTGGCACATCCGACAAGTATTGCAAAGATTGAGAGAAGAAAAGTTGTTGGATAATGTCAATAAGTGTAGTTTCATGAAGATAGATTTGGTATATCTTGGATTTTTTATTTCTATTGAAGGATTGAAGATGGATCTGGAGAAAGTGAAAGCATTTTTAGATTGGCCTACATCGATAAACATTAGAGAAGTAAGATCATTCCATGGATTAGCTAGTTTTGTTGGCATATGGCTTCTAATTTTGTCATTGATGTCAAAGGGGGAGAGAGTGTAGTGAAAAATTCTTTGACATTCTAAGGGGGAGTAGTGTTTTGAAAAGATGTGTTTTGAAATTTTGAAATTTTGGCAGTGTACTTACTAGTCTTAACACTTAGTCATTTTTCACTAAGTGTTGCCATCAATTCCAAAGGGGGAGATTGTTGGCATATGGCTTCTAATGTTTTCATTGATGGCAACTAAAGTAATTACTTTAGTCCGTAGATCAGAATGTGGTCATACCGACAAAAGGAGTTGAGAATAGAGTATTACTGACAAAAAATATGATGAACAGGGTATTCGGTTACTATGTCAATCTGTATGCTTCACCGGATCATATTTTTGAGTTGTGGATCCACGGGATCGTTTGTTAACCATGTATGTTATCTTATTATCAAATTTTGTGGTGTTGCATTAATTGATGTATGAGTTAGGAGATCCGACAAGATGTTTTGTTTATTTGCTCATTATGGCCGACTCAATGAATGTGGCGTGTTGTGGATGTATAAGGAGTAATTATTTAAATGTTTTATGTTTAAGCATTTTGTTTTGGGTCCAAGCTATGTCGTAGCTAACTTGTATGGGTGTGCATAAAAAATTGTTTATGATTTGAGCCGACACATGAAGAATATTTTGTATTTTATTTTGAGGCTGACTTGACATATCAAGATCCTTGTTGTAGATATATATAAGAGATCAGTCATATCATTTGAAGTGTGTGTAAGAAGTGTAGAAGTGTGTTGCGAACATCAGAAGGGTGATTATGCGATTATGCACAATTTCGTTTGTGCATTAAAGTGCGAGTTTGTGTAGAGTAGAGCAAAATTGTTGAATCAGTCAGAAGGATAGAAGATTGACTGCAAAGCTTAAACGAAATTGTAATCAAGCATTGTAGATGCTATTCTATCAGTTCACTCTTTTTGATCTAATCCAAATCATTGTAAGGCAGTGAGCCTATCTTATTTGAGTAGTGAGCTCTAGGCAGTGTGCTTGAATGCATGTGCATTCCCATTTTGCAATCTTTCTTTTGGGTATACTTAGACTATATTGTGGATTGGCCATCCACCGTGGTTTTTCCCCTAACAGGGTTTCCACGTAAAAATCATGGTGTTATGGTGTTGTCATTGTATTCTTTCTGTTCATGCATATTTCCTTTGTTGAATGGTTAAGTAAGTTAAAGAGCAGGATAATAAAATTAAAGTTTTGCACAACACTGATTCACCCCCCCTCTCAGTGTTGCTTGTTTCCAACAGTTTCTACTAGAAGTTTATCAGAAGTTTTAGTAGTGTTTGTAACCCCATGACAAAGACAATGAGAGGGTATAAGAAAGACTTTAAGTGGACATCTGAAGCATAAAGAATTTTTGAGTTGTTGAAGCAAAAGGTGACAAAGTAGACAATATTAGCATTACCAGATTTTGACATAGTATTTCAAGTTGACTGTGATGCAAGTGGAAAAACAATTGGAGCAATATTGAGTCAAGAAGGAAGACCTATAGCTTATTTCAGTGAGAATTTGAATGATGCCATACGAAGATACTCAATTTATGATCAGGAATTTTATACCATAATTCAAGCCTTGAAGATGTGGAGACATTACTTATTGCCTAGAGAATTTGTGTTGTATACAAACCATCAAGCTTTGTAGTATCTAAACAATCAAGGAAAGTTGAATCAGAGACATATGAGATGGGTTGAGTTCTTGCAGAGTTATACATTTGTGTTGAAGCATAGAAGTGGCAAGTCAAACAAAGTTGCAGATGCACTGAGCAAAAGGATGAATTTGTTGACAGAGATGAGAGTGCAAGTATTGGGATTTGAGGAGTTGAAGCATATGTATGAAGATGATGAATATTTTAGTGAAGCATGAAGAGCCTGTAAAGATCCAGTAGTGATAGACCATAGCTAATGGTTGGATTATTTTATTTAGGAAGGTATGTTATTCAAAGGAAATCAGTTGTGTATTTTGAGGAGTTCAATGAGGGAGAATTTGATCAAGGAGAAGCATAGTGGAGGTTTATCAGAACATTTTGGAGTAGATAAGACAATAGCTTTGGTGAATGAACATTATTTTTGGCCGCAAATATATAAGGATGTAAGGAAGTATGTTCAAAGTTACAGATTTTGTCAAGTTGCAAAAGGGAGCAGTCAAAATACTGGATTGTACAAGCCTTTGACAGCACCAAAGAGACCTTGGGAAGATTTGAGCATGGATTTCATTTTGGGATTACTGAGGATACAAAGAGGTTATGATTCTATTATGGTAGTAGTGGACAAATTTTCTAAAATGGCATATTTTATTCCTTGTAAGAAGACTAATGTTGTGCATATTGCTGACTTTTTTTTCAAGGAGATTGTGAGATTGCATAGATTACCTAAGAGTATTATTTTAGACAGAGACACTAAATTCATTGGATACTTTTGGAGGAAATTGTGGACTTGAAGATGAAGAAAGATTTGAAGTTCAGTTCAACATACCACCCATAAATGGATGGATAGACCAAAGTAGTGAACAAAATTTTGGGTAACTTGTTGAGATGTTTGATTGGAGACAAGGCAGGAAATTGGGATATAGTTTTACCACAGGACAAAGTTTTCATACAATAATTTAGTGAACTAGAGTACTAGGAAGACACCATTTCAAATTGTTACCAGAATAAATCCTAGAGGAGTTACAGAGTTAAGGACATCAATATGGAGAATAAAAGGAGTGCAAAAGTAGAAGAATTTGCAAATTTCATGTCAAGACATTGCATAATCAAGTCCGAAAGCATTTAGAAAACATCACCAATAAGTATAAGGAGAAGGCAGATGAACACCATAGAGAAGGAATTTGTTGTGGGAGATGAAGTAATGGTATATTTGAGGAAGGAGATATTTCTAGTTGGTACATACAATAAGTTGAAGATGAGAAAGTTTGGACAGTGTAAGATACTTAGGAAGTTTGATTTTGGAAATGTATATGTAGTGGAGTTATTGAAGACATTAGGTATATCACCTATTTTCAATATTGCAGACATATATGAACTTCATGAAGGACAGTTGATTGGGAGTAGTGATGAAGTGGATTTGAAGGAGTAGTTATCACATTAGGAACCAGAGGAGATTGAGCAGATTTTGGATACCAAAACTGGAAGAAGCACTAGGAACAAACAATACAAAGAATATCTTGTGAAGTGGAAAGGCAGAACAATGGAGGATTCATCTTGGATTTCTTAGGCTGAGGTGGACCATCTTGGTTTTCCCTTAGCCCTAGAAAGTGAGGGACTCACTTTTCTTCCAACCCTAAGTGTCTAATGCAAGAGAATCTCTGGTTGTAAAGCAATCCTGTATCAACCAAAAATAGTTCTTTTCTTCCATTGTAGTAGCAGTTTCAATAGTTCATTTTGCATTTTACCACATCATCATTTCTCAACTCGTGGGGCAGGATATAACATCATTTGCATTTGATTACCAAAATTTATCACTCTCAAAATTTCAATGTGATTACCAGTTAGAGCATTGGGGCTGACTTGGCCTAGTTTCTTAGTGCAAACCTATTCCAAATCACGCAAAGCTTAATGGGACATCATGCAAGCATCTTGGGTTAGTTGGGACCTATCTTCGAGATCCACAAGTCATATCTTTTCACGTGGAGTTATCTCTTCATATCTTAAGGCCGACCTACATGTATGATTGATCATTCATTGGGTTGTTAACCATTGTGGCCAACATGAACCTATATTGGAGCTTGAGAATCATATTTATAAGCATTTGTAATCATCTAGGATTCATTAAGATCAGTTTTAAGTTAGATGTTTTAGGATCATTATATTTCACATAAACCCTTTGGGGGCATGTAATAAGGCTTGTTGGCCAGTTGTATTGTTGAAAGCCTTTGTGGCAAGCCTGTGAGCCCTGTATATTTTCCCTTGTGGCCTATGATGCATGTAATATTATCAATTCAATGAAGTTTCATGCTCGTATATCAATTTGTCATGTTATTTCTAATGTGTTGACTCATTGTTGCATGGTTCAAACTGTTCCTTCTGGAACCCTCCTACCGTGACCTCACCAAAAAATTTGGTTGGAACAAGAATAGAAGTTTGTATGGTTTTCCAAATAAGAATTACAAAATCATATGCTACAAATGCTACAATAACTTTGAGCATATATCATGATTTTATAGAAGTTGTCTTGTAGAACCTAGACAAAACTAGAAAGTGGATGCACATAAAAGAAAAGGTACAAAAGTTTGGAGAAGAAAGCAAGACTAGGATAGTCAGAAGGAGGAACCTATGCAAACTAAAATTTATGCATAAAATGAAGGATATTGATGGTACATCGACATTGGAGGCTAATACTTGTAGTACCATGATTCATGCTCATTGAAAGCATGATAGGTTGATTTGATGATCGTTGAATTCAATTATACAACATTGATTTTTGGGTTCATGAAAGAAGGAAAAATTGAAGTCTTTTAAACTAAAAAAAGAAATAAAGATAAGAGGGATTCAACCCAATGTAAACACATACAATGCACTCAAACTAGGAGTCAATAAGAAATGTAGATGACAAAAGACAATTCAAAGAAAATTGGAAAATAACAAAGAAGTGTTTTACCTAAGTGACACAAAAATAAAGGTTAGAAAAGAGAGGAAGACTACAAATCATTTAAAAAGGATGTTCCTTAGAAGACATAAAGATAAATATGTAGGAGGTTGCATTAAAAGTTGTAAAAATAGTATTTATTCTACACAAAAGTTAGGAAATAAACTCTCTTGAGTCAAAAGAAGTATGAACTCGGGGGGAGCTAATCATTGCATTATCTTTCAGCTCCATGGAGACAACAACTCAAAGGATAAAGTTTCATAGAATATTAAAGAAAGGGAATGATATGGTAGTAGTAGACTACATATTAGAAAGTTACCATAAAGAGTGAAGGAGAATTAATTTCAATATGATAAAGATTCTACAAGGCTTGAGATAATGAAAGAAGGAAATCATGATAAAGGAGCTATGGGTGAGAGTATAGGAATGAGGATCACTAAGCTTTAAATTTTTATCATGGCATGAAAAGAAAGTGGTGGGGATGTTTGTAAGACAAAGCTTGATGAGAGAATTTTTCAAGAGCCTGATAGAAGGATGAGAACAATCCAAAGGAGTCTTTGCCTAAAGAGTACGCTCATATATTTGCATTTGACGATTTTTCTAGAACACACAAGCAAATGTTGGAAAAAGGAAAAGAAATTGATAGTGGAAAGATAGATGGTTGTGTTGATGCTTATGTTCAACTTCACATTAAAGGAGTTCTTATTGATGCAATAGTGCCACATAAGACATGGATGGAAGTCCCTTTACCATTAATATAAAAGGGGGAGACTTACAACAGGAAAGAGTTATAGGAAAAAGGAAAATGATGCCATTTATGTCAAAAGGATGACCTTCATTTACCAACAATGAATAAAGAAGGAAGAGTTGTAGATGCATAGAGATTAATGGGATAGCTAAACACACTCTTGAATTGTCAAATTTAAGAAGATGATACAAATTAGTTTTGGACAGATATAGAGAAAATAAGTCACCCAAGAAATGTAGAAACAAAGGATAAGTAAAGAAAGGAGGAGAATAAGATAATCTTCGACAAGGGAGAAGTATATTCTTATTGGAATAGATGTAAGTGACCAAAAAGAATATGAATGTTTTCCATGATTTACATGTGAATGGAAGTATAATGAACATCCATTTTTCATTGATGTCAAAGGGGGAGAGTTAGAGAAAGGGGGAGAATTATGGTTGTCATCAATGAAAAAGGGGGAGATAGTTAAAATATTGTCATTGATGTCAAAGCGGATAGACAAGATTGTTGGATTATTATCATTAATGTCAAAGGTGTGAAGAGCATTTTTCAAGTGAAGGAAATCATTGTTCATAAAGAAATTCAATGATTGAATGAAGGCCAAAGGCCACTAATTGCCATCCAAAATACAAGGTTATAATGCCTCACAAGTGTGCATTAATGTAGATCAAAAAGGAATGTTTATGCTTGGTTAAGAGTGTTGGACAACATCCATCTAATAAGCTTTCTGAAGATTAAATAAAATCATATATAATAAGTCAACCTCCCCGTGTTTGCCAATGACCCTTGGTGTCAAAGAAAGATATAACACTTAATATTGAAATACATGTAGTGATCATTATATAAGTGCAGTGATTATACCAAGTATAATGGCAACAATTTGATTAAGAAGGAAACAAATATAAGGATCAACGATTTGATTAAGAATAAAACAAATATAAGGAGCATTGATTACTTTATAAAGACAATTTTATTAAGACTGTAGTTAGAAGCTCTGAAGATTGGAGCTATTTTAGATTGTTGAATATGGAATCAAGTGGTGTAAAATATTTTTATTGAATCAGATCTAAAAAAGATTAAAATTAAATTAAATGTTTAACAAAAGGAAAGCAACTATATTAGTTAAGGCATCAATCAAACTTATAGAGGCAATGATTAAATTAATTTGTTTACAAAGAAAGTGATCAATAAAAGAGCAACAATGGTTACTATGTTATGGGAAGTGATTATATTAAGGAGATGTGTCTCTTCATCAAGTCACCTTCCTTGTTCTATCTATAAAAGAGGTTTGTGAAATGAATTTGAAGGGTGTAGAAGTTGAGTGAGAAAAAGAAGGATATATCTAACACCTACAAATATACATATTAGAAGAGGAGTTAATGCAAATATAGAAGAAGGATAATGTAAATATTTATAAAGATATGTGTAGATATATATGAGAAATATGTGCAGATCTTTATGAAGAATATAAGAAAATTATAAAAAGGAGTAAAGTCTATTTATATAGAAGATTTATTCTCAAGAAGACAAGATTTTATTGAAGAGGTTGGTGCCTACAAATTCTACAAGTGGGGATTGGTGTCGCTAATGGGTTGGTTCTCACAAACTGAATTTGAGGGGATTGATGTCTCTTGTAAGTTGGTGTCTGCAAAGGTTGTAAAAGAGATATATATAAAAAGCATTATTTTTCCGTGGTTTTCTCTCATAAGGGTTTCCACATAAATCTTGGCGCTCTTGTGTTCTTAATTGCCAAGATCTTGCATTGTTATTATTGCTATGATTGATTAAGTTTAAATTGTTAAAAGTTTGTATTATATTGATTTACCCCCCTCTTAGCATAATCGTGTTCTCATCAAAATGTCCATAACTCTTTATTAGCAAGTCTCCCTTGATATTTGACTGGTTTAATAGTTGTTGCCACAACCAAATGTGAGTAGTGTATAATATTCTTATGTCTTTCATAGTCTTCAAATGCAGACAAAGCATTCTTTTTTATTAGATATTTTTGTAGCCAGGTGTCAACAACTACATAACTTGTTGGATACTCATATTAATATCATCTAATATAGGATGTAACAACTTATGTTTTCTCACAACACATCGAGGAAACCAATACTTTGTTTCCTCTTCATTTCCCTTAGGTGCAACAATAACATACACATATCCTTAAAAAAACTTATAAATTCAATAAAGTGTGACATATAATTCACATAAATACATGCATGCATATATAATTATGTATGACAAATTATTGTCATAAAACTAGATATTGAATTAAAGTACCTTCTTGTACAATGTCTAAAATATGATCATAGTCATATGATAAAAACACTTGATTATCCTCTTCAATTATTGTTTCATGTTGATCATATGTTTGCGTAGGTTTCAAGGATATTTGTTTCTATTTTTCAACTCATTTTGTATTTTCACATGCTTCCCATTCACCTACAATGTAAAATTGACAAAAATAGACAAGGTTCCTAGTCCATATAGTCCACATGCTTACAATTGAACTCAAATGAATATCATTTTGTTGATCCACTTATTGTCTCACAACCATTTTGGGTAAGAATATTTTTTTCTTCAACTAACCAAAAGAATCGTTGAACTATAGATTTTTCACTTGATCTCGTAGATATTTTTTCATTACACCAATTCACAATTGCACACACATCTCTAAATTTTGTTGTGTCCTCAAATTTTAGTTGCTCTCTAACAAGAGCTATTTTCACACATGCTCCAAATCCATCATGTTCTCCTTTACGACGCCCAAATTCTTAAACTCCACATATGTTGGATTTTGTTTTATTTGTGAGCCCTATATAGCCAGTAAAACATTTGACATTTTTTAATTGTCCTATATAGTTATTTGACCGTATGAGATGTTTTGCCATAAAGATTCCTCCTTTCAAATTTTCATAAAATATTTTGAAACAATATTGTACAAACTCTTACGAGTGTAACCGATTATCACTTAAATAAAAATGACACTTCCTTAAAAAATCTATTATCTTTTGCACTATTATCTTCTATTTGTATACAATATGAATAAAGACGACCACCTACACTAAATTATAATAGTAAGATTGAATTTCCTCTTGTTGAGAAAGAGTATAGATGTTTTGGATGAGGATCACAAATTTTTGACCTCACTCTTAATTTTAAAACATCTCTAAAATTAGATTAAATACATTTGTATTATCATGTCAATGCTTTCAATTAAATTTGATTTCATTATTTAATTTCATGTCAAACCTTGGGAGTCTACCACTAAAACTCTAACATTGGTTAATTAGATCATTTTCAATGCTTTCTCTTTTCTTTGTAGCTCTTCTCAAAGTTTAGGATTTACATTTAGAAATTCATTAGTCTACTTGACATTTTTTTTATTAAACAATGATTTATTAACTAAAATAGTTGTTATAGTTCACCATGTTGCATTCCTATCTTTGAACCAACTCATTTATTGAATATAATTAATACCATTAGCAACACTAGATATAACTTTGTTTCATTGATTCATCTTGATTTTTAGGTTTTACAAAAATACTTAACTTTTTCATTTCTTTTCACATTTTTATTATTTTTATCAATTGCATTATGAGTTGACAATGAAATACTATACTTTTCTATAAAGAAATAGTTTATATAATCTATTTGCATGGGCTCTCATTTGTCTCCAAGAAGTCTTATTGGTAAGATTATCTAAGACATTTCTTTCAATTTTAAAAAGAACATTTTCATTTTCACTCATACAAGGGATTTCATTCTTATTTTGTCCTTCCTTTTTTTTAGTACTAACATTGATCTCATTATTGGTATATCCAACTTCATTTAAATAACTAATTTCAATATCATCAAAATATGGGTTTGTAAACATACCTGGATTTGTTTCTATAGTCACATTTTTCATATTGTTCAACTCTTCCACATTCGCCATTTCCACATTTGCACCATCTTCATTCATCTCATTATTGATGGTCTCTTGAATGTTCTCCTCTTCAATAATCATTGAACTAGATGCTTCAATATTCTTCATTTCTTGAATCTTTGTTCTTTTATCTCTTTATAATTTTGCCTCCTCTCTATTTGTTTCAATTTATTCAAGTGCCATAAGAGCCTCCTTTACTTTATTTTTTGACATTGTTTTGATTCCATGATTACCAAACCCTCTTAATAAAAATAACAAATGATATTTAATCTATTTTTAAATCGATAACTCTTTGAAATATTTGAAGTACAAATAAATGTAGATGTTTTGTTCAATATTTTTTGAAGTACAAGTAGATGTAAATTATAAGAGTTTCCAATAAATTCCATAAAACCAAGATCACCTGCAAAACTTGGATTAGCCTTCTACAAAGAGAAAAACAAAGATGCAATAGCAATTTGCATGCAAATAATATTATTGGGAATCATGAATTACATGAGATGACTTTCTTTTATAAAGCAATATGTAAAGCCTTGAAGGTAAAACCTAATTAGGACCTAAGTAAACTGATTAAAGTGTAATTAAATATTTAATTATACCAACATCCCCCTTAAGTGAAAATTAGGGAGAATAAGAAACATGCAAATAATGCAAGGATGGTTCCATGAAAGCAAGAATGGGTCCCAACTACAAGGCCATGTTAGGTACCCATGCACATATGCAATGTAAAACAAATAGAGAATGAACCCAAGTGATGAAAGATGGAGGACTCCATAAGACCCCCAAAGTACACCATCTATCACATAGATACATAAGAGTTTCCCCCCATAAGAAGGAAAGATATGATGAAAGAATCTGGAAGCTCGATGTTGATGTTGAACTGTGACTAAAATTGATCCATAGGAGCAAGTACCATGAAGATTCTGAAAAATTAACCATAAAATGAATGACCCTCAAACTAAGATGTGACCTGATAAGAATTTGATGCGATTCAAAATTATTAACAGTAGGATCTCAATCTGAGACATGAACTGATGCAAACCAAAATGTGTCAAGTTATGAGCAAGATTGTGGCCAAAAGAAACTACATAATCCAGATACAACTCATGCGAGTTGTCATCAATATGAAGATGGGATCAAAGTGCATGCCATGCGACTACACTCTAATCAAATTATTATGCAAGAAGCCCCCCTAATGGAACTATATTGTTCATTTATTACAATACCCCAATATTGTAAAATGAGAACATGCAAAACATGCATAAATCAAAGAGAAAATAAAAATATAAAGCATGCAAAAGGGAAAAATTGCATGCAAGGATTAATGTTCCACATATTCCTCCATAAAAAAATTGACCTCAGATCTGTGTAGAGGATGAAATCATCTTTTTGACGATATAAAGTTTTCAAAAAACAGACACCGTATGCTTAAGTTATGAATTTTCAAAAAAAGGGGTAAATTTTGCTAGCCGACAATGCATACATGACCCTTTTGATTTGATTTTTGAAAAATTTACTTGTTGCATGGAAAAAATAATGGATACCCAGATATATTTTGGTGCTGTCAACAAAACCCAGAAAGCGTTTTTGAATCCAAAAAGCAAAACATGTGATTTGGTAAAAATCAAAAACTTCACTTGCAAGGAAAATAGTTGCGATTTTGACAATTGTTTCTGCAAGTTCTACTCACTATTTGCAAAATCTACTAGATACCTAAATGGTATTTCATGATTTTAAACAAAACTCAAAAATTATTTTTCTCAAAAATAAATGAAGAGAAAGATATTGGTTGTTTTTTTATCCAAAATGCACCAAAAAATTGCTCAAGGTTGATCCCTTGAGGATCCCCCAAAAAAAACACTTTGATTGAATTTCTCTCAGATCTGAGAAGGGGTTTGCAAATCAGTGCTCTAATACCATGTTAGAGTTTCCAATAAACTCCATAAAACCAAGATCACCTGCAAAACCTGGATTAGCCTTCTACAAGGAGAAAAAACAAAGATGGAAGAGCAATTTGCAAAAGATGTGAAATAATATTATTGGGAATCATGAATTACATGAGATGACTTGCTTTCATAAAGCAATATGTAAAACCCTAAAGGTAAAACCTAATTAGGACCTAAGTAAACTTAATAAAGTGTAATTAAATGTTTAATACACCAACATAAATAATAAAAACCCTTTTACTTGATTCCTCTTAAAAATATATCTTGTACTTGATTTCACTTCAAAATAGTTCCTTGGTTGATTTTTTTAAAATCGAATATAATATGATGTTGGAAGGTTGGTGCCTTTGTCCCCTTGGATACGTTGGTCCCTGTCTAGCCCGCTATGGATTTGTGACATGGCTTAACCACCTCCTGTGGATCTTGTATAAATTTGGCATTTGTATCGGACGTTAATAGGTCGATCCTTTGGCACAATGACAAAGTCATTACAACAAATGGTATTAGAGCAAGGTCACGGGTTTGAATCTCGTAGTTGCATTGGGGGGATTGTTGGAAGGTTGGTGCCTGTCCAACCCACCACGGATTTGTGACATGGCTTAACCGCCTCTCGTGGATCTTGTATAAATCTAGCATTTGTATCGGGTGTTAATAGGTCAATCTTTTGGCGCAATGACAAAGCCATTGCAACATACAACATGCCAAGAGATTGTAAAATACACCTATAAATAACAAAATATAGAAAGTTGTTGGTGCAGGAGCACCCATAGGTTATCTTAGGTTGTCTAGGACAGTCTTGTCTAGGACAACTAAGCAATAAAACTTAGTTCATTTGGATGTAAGCCTCAATGGAATTTTTTTTTTAGGTGTTGATCATCTGATGAAGGTCATGTTGATCAATGGATAGGCCTAAGGTTTTTGCTCAAATAAGGTTTTGACCTTTTAGGCCTTTTTAGGAGTTTCTTTCCAATTTTTGCAAAGAATGCTCAATTGGAGTTACAAGCGGCTAAGGAGAGCCATAATTGAATTGGAGGCCCTATTTATGGAATTCCTCAGCATTAGTGTAGAGTTGGAAGCATTTGTATTATTTTGAAGTTTTGTGCATTGAAGGAAAAACAATGTGGTTGTGTGCTAATTTTCTGATTTTTACTTGAAGTGCTGCTTTAATGGATTGAACAGGGCACTGTAGTTGGTGTAGGATGTAGTGTAATTAATCTTCAAGCTTTGTGTGTCATTAGATAGTTTCTTTATTCAATTTCAAGCTTAGTTTGTAAATAGTTTGGTTTCCATACTGTTGCTGGTCTGAATCAGACAGTTTTGTGAAAATGGAGTATTAGTTCACTTTCCCACCATACAAATTGTACGGCCCTTTGGGAACAGTGACTAGACTCCATGTATGTAAATATGGTAGGATTTAGGGTTTGTGTGAGTGCAGGAGCTTTTGGAAAAGTCTTGCCCTAGGCGAGCCAGGGAAGTGCCCGGCTAGGAAGACTTTAGTGCAGAGCACTTAACTTGCAGGGGTGACAAATTCTTGACAAAATTCCTTTTGGAGAAGGCAGGTATGAGTCTTGCCAAGACCTGGTAAGTAGGAAGAAGCTCCATCAATTCATCTGGTGAGGAAAGAACTTAACAGTTTGCGGAGAGGTCAGGAAATGGCTTAAAACCCTAAGTAATGCTCATTTTCAAGTTGAGCCTTTGTACGGACAACTGAGACCCAAGACCACATAAATATTTGAGAGGAGGGCATATGAATCAGGAATCCCAAGAAAATATTGGGTGTTCTTTGGAAATATTTGGAGAACTAACTCGATTTCTTGGAGAAGGAGACCTAATTGGGGCTCTTAGGGCTAGTAGCCTTTTTAGGCCTAATTGAGGGTTTGGTGAAAGCGACCAAGAAATGGAGTTAGATGGACCTTCAAGAACCATAGTAGGATGGATTGAAGTCTTTTGAAGTACCTCCACACCCCTGCAAAGTTAGATTCAATAAATTGGAGGTTTGTAGCCTTTAGGGTAGATTAAGGGCTAAGGTTAGAGTTGCAAGTTTGCACCAAGTTTGGACTTGGTAGGAGAAATTTATGTTGGTAGTTGAGGTTGGCAAGGCAAGACCAGGGAATCCCAAGTAAGGAAAGGTCCTATAGGTTGTAGTGGTGGAGTGAAACATCGTAGAAGTCTTCCAAGCAAGACCTAGAGCATGAATTAGTGATTGATTCATCCAACCTCCTTATCAGATTGGTTTCAGAGCAACAAAAGATTTGGGATAGAATAATATATGTCAGAGATTGAGTCTAGTGGTTCTACTGACATGGTGACAAATGCATAATTGGCCAAGAAGGTCAAAGAACAAGAGGAAGACAATAGGCTATTGAGGGAAAGAATAGCCCAACTTGAGCAAGTAATGAGTAATGTGCAGTTGGAAGGAAGGGTACCAAAGAAAGAAGAGGTTGCAGAGGAAGACAAGATCCCTGAACTTGACCCTGTTATGCAAGAGGAGCCTTTCTTGAAGGCATTGAAGGCTTTGAGTGGAAAAGCACTTGAAGGCATACCACTGTTTAGTGGGAAAATGGAAGTTGATCTAGTCATGGATTGGATAGAGGGAATGGAAAACCATTTTGAGTGTGATGGAGTCTCTGAAGCACAGAAGGTAAAGGTGGCCAAATCAAGATTGAGAGGTATTGCCTTGACATGGTGGAAGTTCATTCAGACAGAGAGAGAAAAGGAAGGCAAGAAGCCTATTTCTACTTGGAAGGGAATGGTTGCCAAAGTAAGAGAAGCATACATGCCAGATGATTATGAAATTCAGTTGCACAAGAAAAGACAGAGCTTGAGACAAAGAGATCAAGATGTGAATTCTTATACTGAGGAATTTCAAAAACTTTGCATGAGATATAATGTAACTGAGGATGAAAGTCTTAAGGTGGCTAAGTACCTTAACGGCTTGAAGTGGAACATTCAAGAGGAGATGACTCTTCTAAGTCCCAAGATAGTGCACCAATGTTATCAATTGGCTATAAAGATTGAAGAAAGGAGTAAGAGGAAACAAGACTAGGCTTCTAAGAATAGAGGTAAAGGCAGAGATCAAAGAGGACATAGAGGTGGATACCAAGGTAGAGGGACTGAACAAAGAAGTCAGGGAGAGTCTAAACTCACAGAGCATGGGAGTGAAACAACTTCTAGAGGAGGCTATGGAAGAGGTAGAGGACCTCAAGGAGGTTCAAATAGAGGAAGAGGAGCAGGCATACGTAACTCATACTTTGCTAGTATGAAGTGTTACAACTGTGGTCAAGTAGGTCATCTAGCTTATAGGTGCCCGGAGAAAGCATCTTCCTCAAATACAGAAAAGAGAGTAGCATATGCTCAAGAGGACACCATGAGTGTCAAGACACCAGAGGTTAGTCACATAGAATCAGAAATGGGGGAGAACCTAATGTTTAGCAGGGTTCTAATCAAACAACCAGTCAAAGAAGAGCCAAAGCAAAGGAGGGCCTTATTTAGGGAAAGATGCAAAATACTTGGAAAGGTGTGCAAGGTTATAGTGGATTCAGGGTCTACTGATAACATTATCTCTGAGGAGGCAGTAAGGAATCTAAAATTGGAGAAGATACCCCACACTAGTCCTTACAAGGTGACATGGTTGAACAAAGGACAAAGTGTTCTTGTAAATGAGCAGACAACGGTGGAGTTCTCCATTGGAGGATACAAGGACAAGTTGATTTGTGATGTGTTTCCCATGGATGCATGTCATCTTCTATTGGGCAGACCATGGCAGTATGACAGAGGAGCCATCTATGATGGAAAGGAGAACACTATCTCATTCAAGAAGGATGGAAAGACATTCAAACTGTAGTCACTGTCAGATGAGGAAGAAGGACAGTCAAAGACCCCTAGTGTCTTGTTAAGTAGTGGCAAAGAGTTTATCAACACTCTACAACAAGGAGGGGAAGGATATGTGGTCATGGTGCAACCCAAGGAGGAAGATAAGACTAAGAAAACAATCATACCAGGAGCAGTCCAGAAGTTGCTTGAGAAATTCAAGGACATAGTCAGTGATGGAACACCAACAACCTTACCTCCAAAGAGAGCCATCAATCATCAGATTGAATTCATACCAAGGGCTTCATTGCCAAACAAAGCAGCTTACAAGCTTACACTAGATCAAAACCTAGAAGTAGCTAGACAAGTGCAGGAGTTATTAGACCAAGGACTAATTAGGAAGAGCATTAGTCCATGTGGAGTACCAGTGGTCTTAGCAACCAAGAAAGGTGGTAAGTGGAGGCTATGCACTAATTCTAGGGCTATCAATAGGATTACAATCAGATATAGGTTTCCTATTCCTAGGATAGAGGATTTGATGGACTGTCTTGGAGGAGCACAATATTTTACTAAGTTGGATCTCAAGAGTGGATACCACCATATTAGAATAAAAGAGGGGGATGAATGGAAGACATATTTTAAGACAACTGATGGGTTGTATGAGTGGAGAGTGATGCCATTTGGCCTCTCAAATGCCCCTAGCACATTCATGAGGCTCATGAATGAAGTGCTTAAGGATTTCATAGGGCTATTTGTGGTGGTATATCTAGATGATATACTTATCTTTAGCAAGATAGCAGAAGAACATCTAAAGCATGTGGAGTTGATTCTTAAAAGATTGCAGGAGGAGAGGTTAGCCATCAATCTAGAAAAGTGTGAGTTCTTCAAACAAGAGCTTGTGTATTTAGGGTTTGTAGTATCCCAAGGATCATTGAAGATGGACCCAAGCAAGGTGGAAGCTATCCTAAATTGGCCTACACCAACCACTGGGATAGAGGTAAGAAGTTTTCATGGGTTAGCTCAGTTTTATAGGAAGTTTATAAGGAACTTTAGTGGCATCTATGCACCAATACTTGATACAATCAAAGGTGTCCTAAAAACTAAGTTCAAATGGACTCTTGAAGCTGAGAAGGGTTTTGAGAAACTGAAACAAGAAGTGGCAACTCAACCCATCCTTTTATTACCTAGCTTTGATAAGTTATTCACTATGGAATGTGATGCCAGTGGAATTGCAGTAGGAGGCGTACTAAGCCAAGAAGGCAGGCCTATAGCTTTCTTTAGTGAAAAGCTCAATGAAGCTAAACAAAAGTATTCTACTTATGACTTGGAACTATATGCTCTAGTGCAGTCACTTAGAAAGTGGAGACATTATCTCCTACCTAAAGAGTTTGTAGTGTTTACTGATAACCAAGCACTTAGCTACATCAACACACAAGAGAAGCTGAGCAATAGACATTTGAAATGGATGGAATACCTCCAAACTTTCACTTTTACCATCAAGCACAAGAAGGGACAGTTGAACAAGGTGGCAAATGCATTAAGCAGGAGGTTGCTGACAGTGCAAGAAATATAGATAAAGAGCATTGGGATAGAGAGTTTCAAGGATATCTATGGAGAAGATGAAGACTTCTCGGAGGCATATAAGGTATGTTCTAATTTTGAGAATCACTTTCATAGTCAATTCTCAGAGTATACATTGCAGAGTGGACTTTTGTTCAAAGGAAATCAATTATGTGTTCCAAAAGGTTCAATGAGAGAAAATCTTATCCAGGAGAAGCACAATGGTAGTCTTAGTGGTCATTTTGGTATCAACAAAACAATGGAACTAGTGCAGAGGTTCTATTACTGGCCCAAGTTGCCAAGGGATGTCAGAAGGTATGTGGAGTAGTGTGTAGTTTGTATGAAAGCCAAGGGGGGAGCTAGTAATGCAGGTTTATATCAACCTCTACCCATTCCCAATAGGCCATGGGAATGTATTAGCATGGAACTTTGTGGTAGGACTCCCTAAAACCAAGACAGGGTTTGATAGTGTCTATGTGGTGGTAGATAGATTTAGTAAAATGAGTCATTTTATTCCTTGCAAGACCACCCATGATGCTAGCTATATTGCTCATCTTTTTTTCAAAGAGATTGTGAGGATCCATGGATTGCCATTGAGCATTGTCTCAGACAAGGATGTGAAGTTCATGAGTCATTTTTGGAAAACTCTATGGAGCATATTAGGTACTAATTTGTCTTTTGGATCAGCCTACCATCCTCAGACCGATGGACAAACTGAGGTGGTTAACAGGGTGTTAGGTAACCTTCTAAGGTGCCTCACCAAGGAGTATGGGCATACATGGGACTTGGTCATATCACAAGCTGAATATGCCTACAATGACAATGTGAATCGGACCACATGCAAAAGTCCTTTTGAAATAGTGTATGGAATGCACCCAAGAGGTGTGTGTGAACTTAGAGACCTAGGAACTATGGAGCATAGGAGTGGCCATGCTGAAGATTTCTCTCAGACCATGAAGGAGATTCAAGAGCAAGTGAAGAAGACAATTACAGAGGCTACTCACAAGTTGAAAGATAAGGTGGATATGTCTAGAAAAGATCTACAATTTGCAGTAGGGGACTATGTCATGGTCCATCTCAACAAATCTAGGTTGCAGAAAGGAACATCAACCAAGTTGCAGATGAAGAGAGTGGGACCATGTCAGGTGTTAGCCAAGTATGGAAAGAATGCTTACAAGGTGGAGCTACCTGCAGATTTAGGCATTTCACCAGTGTTTAATGTGGCTGATTTGATCAGGTATAAAGGACCAGTCACTGATTTGGATCAGAAAAGTATGGATGTCTTGAAGGATGTGAGTAACATAGCCTTACCTCCTAAAGACAAGCTACAAGCAGAGAGGATCTTGGAATCAAGGGTGAAGAAGTCTACCCGACATAAGGAATACATGGAACATCTCATCAAATGGAAAGAGAAACCAGAATCTGAGGCTACATGGGTGGATGAAGCTCAATTCAAGGAGCAGGGTATTGATTTATCTCTGATCTCTCCCCACAATCCTTAGTGTTTGGCTGAGGGGGAGAATGGTGCAGGAGCACCCATAGGTTATCTTAGGTTGTCTAGGACAGTCTTGTCTAGGACAACTAAGCAATAAAACTTAGTTCATTTGGATGTAAGCCTCAATGGCATTTTTGTTTAGGTGTTGATCATTTGATGAAGGTCATGTTGACCAATGGATAGGCCTAAGGTTTTTGCTCAAATAAGGTTTTGACCTTTTAGGCCTTTTTAGGAGTTTCTTTCCAATTTTTGCAAAGAATGCTCAATTGGAGTTACAAGCGGCTAAGGAGAGCCATAAATGAATTGAAGGCCCTATTTATGGAATTCCTTAGCATTAGTGTAGAGTTGGAAGCATTTGTATTGTTTTGAAGTTTTGTGCATTGAAGGAAAAAATAGTGTAGTTGTGTGCTAATTTTCTGATTTTTACTTGAAGTGTTGCTTTAATGGATTGAACAGGGCACTGTAGTTGGTGTAGGATGTAGTGTAATTAATCTTCAAGCTTTGTGTGTCATTAGATAGTTTCTTTATTCAATTTCAAGCTTAGTTTGTAAATAGTTTGGTTTCCATATTGTTGTTGGTCTGAACTAGACAGTTTTGTGAAAATGGAGTATTAGTTCACTTTCCCACTGTACAAATTGTACAGCCCTTTGGGAACAGTGACTAGACTCCATGTATGTATATATGGTAGGATTTAGGGTTTGTGTGAGTGTAGGAGCTATTGGAAAAGTCTTGCCCTAGGCGAGCCAGGGAAGTGCCCGGCTAGGAAGACTTTAGTGCAGAGCACTTAACTTGCAGGGGTGACAAATTCTTGACAAAATTCCTTTTGGAGAAGGCAGGTATGAGTCTTGCCAAGACCTAGTAAGCAGGAAGAAGCTCCATCAATTCATCTGGTGAGGAAAGAACTTAACAGTTTGCAGAGAGGTCAGGAAATGGCTTAAAACCCTAAGTAATGCTCATTTTCAAGTTGAGCCTTTGTACGGACAACTAAGACCCAAGACCCCATAAATCTTTGAGAGGAGGGCATATGAATTAGGAATCCCAAGAAAATATTGGGTGTTCTTTGGAAATATTTGGAGAACTAACCTGATTTCTCGGAGAAGGAGACCTAATTGGGGCTCTTAGGGCTAGTAGCCTTTTTAGGCCTAATTGAGGGTTTGGTGAAAGCGACCAAGAAATGGAGTCAGATGGACCTTCAAGAACCATAGTAGGATGGATTGAAGTCTTTTGAAGTACCTCCACACCCCTGCAAAGTTAGATTCAATAAATTGGAGGTTTGTAGCCTTTAGGGTAGATTAAGGGCTAAGGTTAGAGTTGCAAGTTTGCACCAAGTTTGGACTTGGTAGGAGAAATTTATGTTGGTAGTTGAGGTTGGCAAGGCAAGACTAGGGAATCCCAAGTAAGGAAAGGTCCTATAGGTTGTAGTGGTGGAGTGAAACACCTTAGAGGTCTTCCAAGCAAGACTTAGAGCATGAATCAGTGATTGATTCATCCAGCCTCCCTATCAGTTGTTGTTGGGTTGTACATATAAAATATAACGTTGTAGAGATGTAGTGGTAATAAGTTTTACTTAAAATGAAAAATAACAAATATATTGGGAACAGGTACTCATTCATGTTTTTAGAACAAATATCCATTCCAAAAAGTTTGAAATGCCAACCCACCTTTTTAGTTTGCTTAGACTCAGGAAAGACATGGTAACCCAATCATTAGCCTTGAAATTGCAAGTACAAGGCAACAACAAGAGAAAAAACTTTGACAATATGGTTGACAACTTTGTTTTCAAATTTTTTTATGACATTAAAACCCATTATAGATGACAATGTCTAGTTTTCAAATATGTGATTTTTTTATATGATAGAATTTTTTTATTAAATAATTTCTTAGCAAGCTAATCCATAAACTTGAAATATTAGATATTGGTACCTTTTTTAATAACTTTTCATTTTTTAAGTTTAAAAAAAATTATATGTCATCAATCTAGACACAATTCTTTACACAATAAAAATTAATAATTTTATGATCAGTTTAACTCAAATTATGTTTGTCGTACACGAGGCTTTTCCAGAAATAAAAATTAGGAACAATAAAAATTAATTAAAAAAAAAAAAATACTCATCAATCTTTAGTATAATACACATATTTCCCTCAAAGGAATTATAAAAATACTTATATTTAGGTCAAACTTTGCTTGTCATACATGTGCATGTCATGGTCCAAAAAACTAACTTTTAAAAAATGGTTGTTGTACAAGCCTATACAAAACTAATTTGTATCATCTGAGTATTAGAATAAATTTCATATTTGAAAACTAGACTCAAATTCCTACATTTCATGGTTTTGAATTTTTTTAAAGATTTTGTGTGTAAGTGCTTCAAATTTTTAGTCTAATTTTGAAAAAAAAAAAAATTAGGAAAAAGACTTCCTCTAATTGGCCAAAAACTGGACCCAACTTCTTGTACTTACCCTGAAATTTATTTTTTCTTCATGCTGAAAATTGTTTCAATGAAAAGTGTAAATAATTGTTGTGACTTGTAGAAGGTTACAATGGGTTTCAAGTGTTACAAGTTATCATAGAGATGTACAAGTCTAGTGTTTCTATATTCCCAACTATAAGTCATTTAGAGAATGCACAATTGTAATATTGTAGGTATGACACTAGAAGTGTGTATGAAAGTGCAAATGTGCACTTGTGACACTATTGGAGTACATGTGGTGATAGAAAGTAGCATCACAATGTTCTAGGAAATGAGTTGAGCTATCACAAGTAGCTAGATTTAAATCAAGATTTTGACTCTATTGCCACAAATCACAGGAAATGTTTGGTTGTAATTGGCTTGTTATGTTAGTGGTTGAATCCTTATGGATAAGCCATATTACATGTAATGGTGGCATATTTATATCATGATAGGATCATGAGATGACTATTGGTATTCTATGTGGTGGTTAGATAGTTAGATGATTGAAATTTCTCATTGAATGGTTTTGCAACTATATATATTGAATCTTGGAAGGTGTGAAGTTTTAGTTGGAGGTTATATGTTGTTAATCTATAGATTAAGAATATGTGGGAAAGACTTGTTGTATTAGATGTAACTTTTTTATAGTAAATTATTAAGGTCCTTTTGCTAGTGGGTTTTTCTCCTATAAGGGTTTCTCATGTAAATTTATGACTTATGTACTAATTCATATGTTTCATTTAATGTTACATATAAATTGTATAATAAATGTAACTATACTTGATCACATAATCTTAAGGTGTTCTAATATCCTAGTATGTTAATAATCTATATCAAGGATAAATTCCCAAGAAGATAGAGTCTTGGATAAAATAAATTACTCTTTCCAATTCTCCTTTCATTTTAGACTACTTATTGTGCATACCCTCTTCTAAATGGTGCACTTTTCATCTAATGAATATAAAAACATATTTGGGCCCCCATCTAACTCTAACGCTTAATCTATATCCTCTTTGTTCGGAATTTTTCCCTATGTGTAGGAATTTTTCCTTGACCCTAGTCTATAGTCTTGGCATGATGTCGCCAAAACAAATTTGGAAATAATTACTCAACAAAAGTCAAAGTTCAAGTTTTTGTTATAATTCACTTGATTCTAGAATCCAGTTTTCTAAAAAAATTCCAAAAAACTCACTATTTTGCAACCTTGGAAATGAATTTGGTGAAAACCTTAATTTCATAACAACTCCAAATATTCTTTAAATGGCCTCAAATCTAGGTTGTATATACTTTAAAATGTCCTTGACCAACCCTTTGGATTTCTAAAAAATCATAAATTTAGATAAATGTGTTTTGTAACTCAACCTCCTAAATAAATAAATAAAATCACCTTGTTTATTACTTTTGAATATCAATATCATGCTTTGATATCACTTGTAATGAAATTATTTGCACAAGGGAATAAGATGAAAATACTTCATAACACTTTATAGAAAAAATCCACTTTAAGGGGCAAACCTCCAAAACTCTTCAATAAGAATAAAATTCACAATTTGATGATCAACTACTACCCACTACCTCATATATATAGGTGTCATTAGGTAATATTACTACCCTAATCCTAATGAAGATAACTTACCATACTATAATTATTAATAGGGAATCAATTAAGGATCGTGTGAGCCATATGTTCTTATCACACATCCCAATACACACTATAGGATAAGGGAATAACATACCTCAAGTATCTAGCAAGGATAATTTTCAAAGTTTCTCCCAAAAGATAACCCAAATGTCCAAACTAAAAAATCAATTTAAAAAAAAATGAAACATAAAAATGTGTTACACCCCAATGACCTAGGGTGTATTTTGTTGTTTTTATAGTTTCATTAGGATCTAGATCCACAAGGTGCATAGATTGACATTCAACCTCAAAGGTGATCCAATCAGACCTGGATCTACATCTTTTTGAGGATGGGAATGAATTGGAAATGATTTTAAATGATTGATAAATGCAATTTCTTGAAGATAGATAGACTAAAACAAAACTCTGCAAGTGGATCTGGAAGTTATAGACTAATGTGTACCTATCACCAAAAATTAGATTTGAGTGTTGTAGCAGGACTAGGTCACCCCTAGGTGATTCGGTCTTTGTTAGGATGTCTTTCTCAAATTTTGGGGTCCTCTGATGCTAGATCTGAGCTTCTATTTTCCACTTGTCCCACTATCGGAATGTCGTCAGTAAATTCTGTAATTGAGTTTTTGTGTCTTGACAACTTTGATGACAATAAATGCAACAATGGAGAATCTGGCTTCAAGATCTCTTCAATCCTTTCTAAACTTGCAACCTGCACATTCACAAAGAGAGAATATGTTGTGCCATATAGGGGCTTGCCTCAATCAAACCCCGTGTAATTTTTTCCACTTCCACAATGGCGATGTCAATGATAAACCGATAATGGAAAGGAAAGAAATGATGAATGAACACAATGCTGCAACTCACCACCCTTCAATGGATTCCTTAAAGGACTGAAGACATACACATCACTTCAAGGATTTGGAGCTTGGTTAATAGATTTGCTTAAATGCTTGAATGCTTTGAATATCTACAACAATGTTAGCCTTCACAAAACATGAACATGAATACACATAGAATTTGACATGATATTGGATCTTGAATTGTTGTAATAAACTGTGATAGTGTTGCTCTTGACAATAATATTTTCTCTTGAATGTGTGTTAGATTTCAAATGATAAAAATAATAGGTATTTATAGGTGTTTATCTAATTTACCGAAAACTAAATCCCAAAAACTGAGACTTTATATTTGAATTTTGGATATTAAAATACTGCCAAAAACGTATTTAAATTTGGGCTTGGCTAAGAAGGGGGACCTAGTCGCCCATGGGCGACTAGGTCCTAGCCCAAAATTTTAGGACACTCAAAGTAAAAGACAATTTAATGATTGGATGCATTTGTTTAATACTTGTCCTTTGGAAAATGATAAAAAATAGGCTTTTGAATGCATAATTTGGCAAATTAGAAGCTTAATTAAGTCCAATAAATTAGGGGGCCAAAACATAATGTGAAATTGTAAGTGTATACAATTTTCTACTGTACAAAAATCATCAAGAATTTCATTGAAGTTGTCTTTATCATTATACCTTTAAAATTATGGCATGAAAGAATGGGTCACATTAGTGAAAATGAAACAATTTTGGGCTAGAAATTTCTTGATATTAACAAAGGAGATGATTACAATATATAGAGGAGGTAGATCACTGTAGACATTTAAGATGTCTAGCTACCTCACCTACTAACTATTGTAGCAACAGTAGTATTGACCATTAAATACAAGTAGAATATAATATTCTAACACCCTCCCTTAATGGTCAATCGTCAAACTAGCCTACAGAAAACAATTTGCAGGTCGTTTGGTCACAAATTCTTCAGAACACTCTGCTGCTACAGAGACCCTCCCTAGATCTGCAGAATGTTGATGACCAAGAGTACAAAAACCGTCCAAAAAAGAACAGAGAAGGCTACCCCTTCTTTAGAAAGCTCTGCAACAAGAGACAAGAGTCTGCCACTGACTTTGCCACTGAGATGAGTCCGCCACTAACCCTCCCAGAATTTGCAGAACTACTGACTAGAATTCATCACAAAAAGTCCAACCTGAAGTTGGATAACAGAGCTATCCTTCCCTGAAACTAGAGACACACCGAGAACAACTGCCACGATTTTGAGGAAAAATCAGCAAACCGTCAAAACTTTTGCAGAGGAGCATGACGCCCGAAAACGGACTGCAAGAAGCTAGTTGTGCAGATGTTCGCCTCAACAACTTTAGGTGTGACCAAAAAAGACTGCAACCAACCACGATTTTTGAGGAAAAAATTGCCAAACCCAAGATTACAAATCATCATTTTTTCGGAAAAAATAGTAAAAACCAAAGACCAGAGAACCCTCCTGTAGAACAAAAACCCTGACTAGGGTAAACAAGAACTGAACCTTAATTTTTGAGGAGAAAATTATAAACCCTTTAGGAATTTTTTAAGGGAAAAAATTATGAAAACCCACACAAAGTTTTTTTAAGGGAAGAAATATTAAAACCCATAAGCCAGATTTTTTTTTTCATAAGGGAAAAAATATTTAAAAAACCCAACAAAGGAATCCCACGCAACACTACGAATTACAGAAGCCCAGAAACAGGTAGCCATCGATTGTCGGCTGAAAAATAGAGGGTTTGGAACCCTAGCCGCCAGAACAAATCTACACAGAAATCGAGGCACATAAAATGAAGCACCTAGAAAAATTGAATGACAACCCATTTGAGATCTCGAAAAACCCACAAGGAATTTGCAAACGAAAAAATTTCCACCTTGAACTGGAGGGTCAAAACCCTAGATGAAAATTTTGGAACCCTAGCCGCCATGGATTAACAAGAAAAAAATTGCAAAAAATTCTGAAAGATTCAGACAATTTTAAAAATCCTATCAGAACTTTTGGTGTCAAGATCCGTCACAAAAATGTGTCGCCTTTGGAGATACCCACGAACAGAAACAAGAAGTCTGTGTCACCGCCCAAAAAACTGGAAGAAAACGCAGCAGACAGAAGATGAAGTCCGCGGCCACTAAGCACATGAAAACGTGCTTTGGATGCTGAAGAAACACGCTGCCATAAATCTTCAACAAAAGAAGATCAAAACACGTCCTTTACAGATGTTGAAAATCGTGGCCCCAAGAATGAAGAAACGCGTCCAAAGAAAAGCCCTCAATCACGCGACTAGAAGATCCTTCCCATAAAC
Organism: Sequoia sempervirens; assembly: GCA_007258455.2. Lineage (NCBI taxonomy): Eukaryota > Viridiplantae > Streptophyta > Pinopsida > Cupressales > Cupressaceae > Sequoia > Sequoia sempervirens. The sequence goes on from VDFB02263810.1 coordinate 82,461, forward strand.
GCGAAAACCAGAGAAATATTGCACGGTTAGGGCAAGAAAAAACACGTGTGACCTCTGTAAAACATGCGGCCAGGTAGAAATTCAAGAAACGTGTTTTTGTAAGGCATGAAAAACATGAAAAACGCTTCTAAAAAAATGTGTCTAGACTTCTATAAAAAGCGAAAATGCGTTTCAGAAGGTTGCACAAAGCAATCGCGCGAGAATGAAGAAAAAATGAGGCCAGGTAGCTTGCTAACCCTAGATAGTCTCACGTGATAAAGGAATCACGAATTACAGACTTCAGAAGCCCTCAAAAATTCTCAGACCAAGCAGCCACGAAATATCACGTGAGGAGTTTTCATGAATTACAGATTTAAAATTCTCCCAGAAACCCTAGCTGCTCTGATACCATGAAACAATTTTGGGCTAGAAATTGCTTGATATTAACAAAGGAGATGATTACAATATATAGAGGAGGTAGATCACTGTAGACATTTAAGATGTCTAGCTACCTCACCTACTAACTACTGTAGCAATAGTAGTATTGACCATTAAATACAAGTAGAATATAATATTCTAACAGAAAAAATGGTCTTAGGGCCTTTAAGTCTAAGAAATTGGTTGAGGAACTTGAAGGCTATTATTTAGATTTTTATTTCTATGAACACTGTTTATATTGGAAACCAAATCATGTTAAGTTTAATTTGAGCTATAACAGATTAGGTGGGATTTTAGAGTTGGTTCATAGCGATATTTTTAGACTGTTAAATTTGTCTCATTAGAAAAATCCTTGCATTATGTATCATTTATTGACGATTTCTCTTGTGAGATATATGTGTTATTTTTGAAAAAAAATTCTAAAGTCTTCAACAGATTCAAAGAGTTTAATGCTCTTGTGGAGAATTAGATTGAGAAGAAGACTAAGGTTTTGAGAATGAACAATGGTGAAGTATTTTACAATAGTTCAAGAATTATTGTAAGAACAATGGTATAGCTAGATAGAAAACAACTTCGCACACCCCTCTACAAAATGGACTTGTAGAAGGATGAACAAGACACTGATGGAAAAATATAGTAGGATCAATAGGTATGAGCCAACTAATAAGTCTCGTGTAGAAGCAATTAGTACTACTTGTTATCTTATTAACATTTATCTTGCATTAGTACTTTTTGATAAACCCTACTAAAGGTTTGGATGGAAATAATCCATCTCTTTGGCATATCAAAGTTTTTTGTTGTCATGCATATGCACATTTTCTATAAGAGAAGAGGTTTAAGTTGGACTTCAAAGTTGAGAAATGTATCTTTGTGTAACCAGAGATTTTGACAAACCAAAATGCTTTATGCTCCTTCTAGGGTTTTTCACTTAAAAGGAGATAAGATTAGGTTCCAAAATGCAATGTTACATTCAAATATGGATGTGATGTGGGTGCAATATGCCTATATGAGATAAATTAAATGCAAAGAATTGGTAAAATAGATCACTAATTGAATGCAAACTAAGAAATACAAAATATTTGAAAACACAGTGTTGTATGCAAAAGACCTAGAAAGATGAATAAAAATGCAAATAGAACTAAACATAAAGTTGTAAAACTGGATGTGTGCACTTGTAAACCATATGGAGACTAGAAATAACTCTGGAAAACTGGAAATGTTGAATTTTTGAATGATTGGGACTCATTCGCCACCCTGGGCGAATTAGTCCCAGACCAGGGTTTCTACCCATAATCCTGTTTCTGCCAAAAGGGTACTGGAATCTACACTCTGCTTTGACAAAAACCTCCAGTGGGACTCATTCGCCATCCAAGGCGAATCAATCTTTTTTTTGTTTTCTGAAAATTCAAGTTTCAGATCTGCACTTTATCACCTACACAACGCTTCTTGACATAATCCCATATTTGAATCTTTGAAAACACCTGCAAAACAACTTAAAATTTATTTTCTAATGGGGGGTTTGCCTTGGTCAAACCCCTAATTTGGTAGTTAAACCTTGAATGGATAAAATCTGCATAAAACCCTAGCCCTAAGTGTGTTTGACTAGGAAAATTTGAAGTAAGACAAAACCCTATTCTAATGTGCTAGAATAAGATGAGTAAATGGCACTTGAATGATGCAAGACTTCAATCCAAGAAACCCTACAAAATTTCAAATGAATGTAGATGACATGCAAACCTTAAATCTGAAGATAGAGAGAAAATGGAAGATGGAATCACTTTGAAAACAAGTCATAATGTGTGATTTGATGGCTAGTTGCATCCCCTCAACCTAGATTTCTCCATGATTCTCCATAGGCATCCATGATAAACTCTTTGCAATGTTGGATCTTGAATGAGAAGTGAGCTTGAAGACTTGCAAAAAACCCATCTTGTTGTCCAAAAGCTTCAAATTTGTAATAGAAATGCTAATGAAACTTCTTGTGGAAGATTCTCAACACTTGACTTTTGATTTTGCTTTGTAAAAATGACTAGGAGATGTGAAAAATGACCTAAAAACACATATTTATAGGCATCAATACCTAATTGCTCGTTATTAAGACCTAAGAGGCCGACATCCACTAAAAATTTGAATTAAGTTGGTGAATTTCCCGCTTGAAATTGAAAATTCCTCCAAAAGGGACTCATTTGCCACCCTTAGCGAATGGGTCCCACCAGAGGGGACTCATTTGCCCAAGGTGGCGAATGGGTCCTACATGAGGTTTTTGGAGGTGGGTTTTTGAGATATGAATGTTTTAAGCATTATTTGTTGGGATTTGAATGATTTTTGAGTGAAATGGGCCTCTAGATAAAAAATAATGAACATTAGGGGCCTATGAATGCAATTTTTAAGAGGTGATCGATGCAAGGGTGTCTAAAATAGGACTAAGTTAGGCCACAAATTGTACTTTTTGCAAAGGAGTACAATTTTCGTGTCCACACTTTGATACAAAATTTGAAATCCAAAGATAATGAATATGATATATGATCATAACAAGATCTACATAAATTTACAATCATAATGTGACTTTTAAAGAGATTGAAAGTATCCTCCTATTGAAAATCTAAAGATACAAAGAGAAATGTGGCATAGTTTGAGCCAAAGGTTGAGAAACTACATGAGGATGAACATGATGTTCGTGATGGACCAAAGGAGGAGGGTGATCCTAAGGAGGATTTTGAGAAGGAAGAAGCTATTACTCCACCTATAAGAAGGTCCACTCAACAAAGAAGAGAACCTATGAGGTATAGTCCACATAATATTCACTATATTTTGTATTCTTTCCCAGTGATGATGAGCCTAGAACTATGAAGAAGGGAATTAAAATCAAAGGAGAGTATGTCCTAGAAAAGGGTCATGAACAAAGAGATGACTACCCTATAAAGGAATTGGACTTGGGAATTGGTTTGGTTGCCTGAAGAAAGGAAACTTGTTGGTTGTAAATAGGTCTTCATGAAGTTTAGTTCAAAGGACAAGATTGAAAATACAAGTTATGTTTGGTGGCTAAGGGTTATCCTAGGTTGATGAATAGTTTTGATGAGCTTTTCTTCCTTGTTGCAAAATTAACTTCCATTATATTTTTGTTATCTATTGCTACTACATATGCTCTAGAGATTGAATAAATGAACATTGAGACAAAAAATTTGCATGTTAATTTGATAAAAGAAATATCCATGACATATTCTAATAAATTCATAGAAAAAAACAAAGAAAATATGGTTTGCAAGTTAAAGATGTCTCTTTATGGTTTGAAATAGTCTCCTAGAATGTGATATTAGAAGTTTAATACTTATGTTTTAAACTTGGGATTTGCTAGAGAAAAGTCTAATTACTATGTTTACTTTAAGAAACTAGAAGACCATACCATTCTCTTTGTTTTTTATGTAGATAAAATATTCCTTATTAGAAATAATAAGGATATGGTAAAAGTGCTTAAACCTCAACTTTCACTTCATTTTGATATGAAGGATTTAGGAACTACTAAGTTTTAGGTATGGAGATTAGGAGAGATAGAGCTAAAATAAAACTTTGTTTGTCAAAGGAAGTATGTTGATACTATGTTGTAGAGGATTAGAATATAAGATTGCAAGCTAGTGAAGGTTCCTATCCCAATGGGAATAATGTTATCAGTAGAAGAATATCCCTAGACACTTGATGAGATCAAGGACATAAGTCATGTTCCATATACAATTGTTGTTTGTAGTTTGATGTATGTTATGGTTTGCATCAAACCAAACATTTCCCAAGAAGTGAGAGTCCTTAGTAGATCTATGTCAAATATGAGTAAAAAGGATTGGATTATAATTAAGAGGGTCTTTAAATATCTTTGTGACACTTTAGAGTATTCTATTTTCTTGATAAGAACAATGGATATATAATGCTTTGTTGATATAAACTAGGTAGGTGATATTGACAACACGAGATCTACTAGCAATTATGTTTAATTTGTTTGGTGGTGTGATAAATTGGATGAGCAAGAGAAGCTATTGTTTCTCTTTAAACTAAAGAATTTGAGGTACATGGAAGCTATCCATGCTTGTAAAGAGGAAATTGGGTTTTAATGATTGTGTTTAGATGTTGGCACAAATACTAGTTAGTTTAGATTGATTGTGATATTTAGAGTGCTAACAATATGACCAAGAACCTAAATTTTCATGTGCAAAAAAAACAAATTAAGGTCTAGTAAAATTTTGTTCATGACAAGGTGGAGGACAAGAATACTCATTAAGAAGGTGAACACTTTCAAGAATGTTGTGGATTCCTTGACAAAGTCAATGAGTATAAAGAAGTTCTATTGCTACAAGACTACTATGGGGATGTCTCCCCTTAGCAACTAGTTTGTTTTGTCTATATTTAGCCCTTTATGTAATGTATACAACAAATAAGAGAGTTTTAGGAAAGGAATTGTACACCTTGCATAAAATATTTAATATTTTATAAACTTGTGCAATGTTACACTTTGGTAGAGCAATATTTTCCTAAGAAGTTGTATGTAACATTGGGAAAATGCATTTAATGTATGTTGGGGGGTCACATGAAGCCATGCCATCCTAAGCCAATGAGACAAATTCATGGAAGGTGAAAGGTCAATTTGGATGCTTGGATTGGGTGAGCTTTTGGGTTTACCTTGGAAGTTGAAGAAACTCTTGGATTGTGTAGTAAATTTTATGAGTGCTCTATTGCCTATATAAAGAGCACTTGGAATGGGATGGAATATGTAAATAATTGGAATATAGATACATGCTATTCAAATAAATCCAAGTTGTGAGTTGAAGATCTTCTTAATAACACAAGAAGCATTCTCTAATTGTATTGTGATTTTGTTAATATGAATGCAAGAAGAGTTGTGTTATTTACTGGTATGTTCTCTTGAAATTATTTCCCACATTAATTCCTGTGTTATATGTATTTTCTCTACTAAAATGTTTGATTGTGCAAGTGTGAATTTGCTAAGACGAGTATTTTTTTTCAATGATAAGTGTGGTTGCTTGTTCCATGAGAGTGAATGACTTCTAGCAAGATAAGTAAAATTGAAAAAATGGATAACCTTATGAATATTTATTTTTGGATTTGTAAGCATGTGTGAGTTTGGCAATATTTGTATTGCGACATGAGGCTTTTCCCACTTGTGTGAAATGGAAAGGAAATGGAGTTCTAAAACCACTTGTGTGTGCAAGTTGGGGTAAGCATAATTAATTGGTTGCATGAGTATAAAAGGCTTCTTTTGAAATTATGAACTTGGTAACATTAACAACATTGTTAATATGTTTTGGGTGTTGTATGCATGTACATAATCTTTACATGATAATGTTGATATTGTACCATGCAAATTATTTCATTTGTTGTATGATACACCATTCAAAGGGAACTAATAATTCTTGTATAGGAAAAGGAGGAATTTTCTTATCATAGATGAGTATATGTAATCAAGGAACATACAGATCCAACCATTAATACAAAAATATGTTTTGTTGCAATTTTAGAGTTTTGTGATCCAACACTACATTCCTAGGTGTAGGAGGAAATCTATGTACTTAAAATTCAAGTTCAAATGTTTCTCCTTCCAATTTTTGCATCTTTCTTGGAAGGAATATTTGATGGACCCCATTTGATACTTGTTCCAAAGTATATTAACTACGAAGATTGATTTCCACTTATTATTCAATGTGTGTATTCAGAGTGGAGAAAATCAAATCTTTCCAAACAATTTACACATGGGGTACAAAGAACGTATATTACTAGATATTATATGTTTTTTTTAATAAAAGAGGGTAAAAACTTTATTAATCAACTAGAACAGTACAAAGCAAAAGCAGGAAGAAGCCCAAAAGGGCCAAGAAACATCCAACAAGAGATCAAGAAGTGTTCATACATCTATATCCTCAGTAACCCAACCTTCCAAATCTTGAGCAAGATCCTCCGGTAAACTATCCCAATCATCCACCAACCAAGTCTCATTCTTCTCAGAAGCCCATTTGGCCAACCCATCAGCCGCCTTATTCCATTCCCAAGGGATATGAGAAAAGGTGATAGAATTCCAGTATATCTCCAAGACTGATGATTTGCTTAGCCACCACCGCAAGCTGCCAACTAACATCATCAAATTGTCGTCTATTTATCAAGTCCACGACGACCTGGGAGTCTGACTCACAGATAATCTTTTTCCAACCAAGTGCATAAGCCCTCCTTAGAGCGAGAAGAATGGCCAAGGCCTCCATAAGGTTATTAGAGTGTTGGCCCCTATACTCCGAAAATAAGAACAAAACCACCCCGGAACTCTCTTCCCACTCCACCAACGCCCGCATGCCTAGGATTACCTTGTGCAGATCCATCCGTGTTTATTTTCAAGACTCTAAAGGGAGGAAGCATCCAATGCCCTCCCCTAAAGACCTTCCCTCTTGAACACCTACCGCGCCCAATCTTGGGCCTTCCAGCACCACCAACAAAGATCCCCAACTTATGGATCACTTCAGTATCTCCAGGATCCACCAGGGCTGACATGTCACATTTAGCATATAAAGTCTCCTACAAGGCCCCCTTAATACAAGCCCAAACTTGACCAACCAACAAATTCTTATCTAGAAAGATCTTGCGGTTGCGCTCCAACCAAATATGCCAAATAATTAGACTGGGACCAATAGGCCACGCTGTGTGCAAAAATGGAGTCTTTACTGGAATGGGTCCAATATTCTGCCACAACTCATCAAGAGAAGACAAATTCCTACACTACAAATTCTAGGCCCCCTACCAAAAATGCCAAATGGTCCTAGTGAAGGGGCACTGAAAGAAAAGGTGAGAAATAGTCTCAACATCTTTTAGGCAAAGGAAACATAATGAGGGGCCTTGGAAGCCTCGTTTACAGAGGTTATCCCAAGTCAAGCACCTGCCATACACCACCAGCCAAGAAAAAAAATTGCATTTTTGCCACGAGAATTTATTCCAAATACTTTTCCACCAAGGAGCATTAGCGTTGCCTAAGGCCTGTCTATCCGACACCCAATACCCCGAAGCTACAGTGTTCTTCCCTTTAGGACCCGGGCCTCAAGCCAACACATCCCTCTCTGAAAGAGAACAACAGACTCTGCTAGCCAAAATGGAGGCCAACTCTCTTCTATCGTCCAAGGATCCACCCTAGGGACACTCCTGCATATCCTTCCACTTGAAGACAATAGATTGCCCCAAAGCCTGAGGGGCTTTGAAATCCATCACTCTACTCTAACCAACCTGCTAAAAAATCCTACATAAATCTCCTAAGTGAGGGTGCGAGGAGAGGATAGGCGGAAAACCATCCCATGAGTCATGCCAAAAGAGAGCATCATAACCTCTATTGCAGAGCCAAAACATGTCTTGTTTAACCAACGTAGCACCCCTCTTGAGAGTATCCAAGATCATAGAGCCCTTACCCAAGAGACTAAATCAAGGAACCTCAACACCATCCACCTCTCCAAGGTACTTGAGAGTAAGGATCTTGGCCCAAGGTTGATGCTGGTGTGAACACCATCTCTAGTATAGCTTAGCAGCCAAAGCTTGCCCATTCCACTCTGCCCTGCGCAATCCCAGACCACCATCCTACTTTGACTGACAAACAACTTCCCACTTAATTAAGCTCCATTTCCTCGCTACGAGGTTACCTGACCAAAGAAATTGCCTACAGAGCCCCTCAAAAGCCTTGATGAAACTTGAGGGGGCAATCATCACAAAGCACCTATAAATAGGAAGGGCCTACACCACCGACTTCAAAAGAGTAACTGTACTGGCCGTAGATAGCCATCTATAGGTCCAATGGAAAACCAACCCTCGAAATTTATCAATCACATCCTGCCAAAAATGCCAGGGAAGTAGGCGCACATCCAGAGGGATACCAAGATAGATAAAGGGCAACTTCCCTACTTGAAACCTTAGAATTTTGGAAATACGATGTTGGATAGGCATGAGGGTATTAAAGAAATAAATGCATGACTTACTTTCATTTATGCTCTGACCTGAGGCAGCCAAGTAGCAAACCAAAGTTTTCCAAAAAGAAATCGCTTCAGCCACCTTAGTAGAACCCATAAAAGTCGAATTGTCCACAAACTAAAGATGTGTTTGAGGAGGGAGAGAGTTACTCCATTTCCATCCTTGAATGAGCCCTTCCGTAACCCGAGACTTAATAAACCTTCCCAAGCCCTCAACCATCATAATGAACAAATATGGGGATAAGGTATCCCCCTGCCGAAGAACTCTAGAAGCACCAAACAAATTAGATGACTCCCCATTTATGAGAACAAAAAAGGAGGAAGTCGTCACGCAACTCATGACCCAATCAATCCACTCCCTACTGAATCCAAAGGCTCCTAGGATTTTAGTCAAGAAACTCCATTTAACTCTGTCATATGCCTTATCCATGTCTAACTTTATAAACATGGCCTTTTCCTTCGAAGAGGCCAAGGAATGAATAGTCTCCATCGCAATAACTATTCCATCCAAAATATGTCTACCCGCAACGAAGCCCCCTTGTTCTTCCGAGATTAGATTGTCCAGCCATGGCTTCAGAGTTCAACGATTAGCTTTGTAATGATTTTATACACCACATTACACAAAGCAATTGGTCGAAAAAGATCCAGGGAGTTAGCACCTTCATGTTTTGGGATAAGAGTGAGGAATGCGACATTCATGTCCCACAACATTTGCTTATTCCTTAAAGACTCTTACATAACCTCCAATAGATCAGGGTTGATCACTTCCCAAAATTCTTGATAGAACTCTGCCAAGAACCCGTCTAGACCAGGAGCCTTCCCTTTTTCAACTGAAACACCACCTCCTCCAACTCCTTCAAAGAAATATGCTTAAGAAGAGAGGAATTCATATCCATAGTCACCAAAGGAGGAATACAAGCCAGGATGGAAGTTTCTTCCTCACAAGCAGACTGGGTATTTTCTGAGAAGAGACCCGAGAAAAAGCAAACCGCCTCCCTAGAGATCTCCAAAGAGGAAGAAAGAACATAACCCTTAGGAGAGCAAAGAGAAGAAATAATGTTCCCCTGTCTTGGAGCCTTCATCGAGTTATGAAAGAAAGAGGTATTCCTATCCCCTTCCTGAAGCTAATCAACACGAGCCTTCTGTTTCCAAAAAAATTCCTCCTAAAGCTCCCATTCCTCTAGGTCTTTTACCGCACTATCCTCTAACCTGCTCAAATCTGCATCCAGACCCTAATCCCGAATCTGTCTGGTAATAGAATCCAAGCACTCCAGGGCTACCCTTTTCTTTTGGAACACATTTCCAAACTGATACTTATTCCAATGTTTTAATTTATAATTCACATATTGAAGCCTCTTTACAAAGGAGTGCATAGCTGTACCAAAAGCTGGTCATCCTTCAACCCACCATCTAGAAACCAAGTCAAGAAGATTCTCCTCCTTGAGCCACATAAGTTGAAATCTAAAAGTATATTTCTTGGATCCACCAGCCAGACGGGCAGAGAACTTAATCAGCCAGTGGTCGGATTCCCGCCAATCCAAAATTTTAGAGCTTGACTACCACATGTCACCAACCCAAAAATTGGAAACGAGAGACCTGTCTAATCTTTCAGAAATGGATTCATCCTCAATCCTCCTGTTATTCCAGGTAAACATGCCATTCAAAGGTTTAATATCCACCAGTTGAAGCTGAGCCAAATTCACCCTAAGAAAATCAAAGGAAAGATCGAAACGGGGCACCCCCCTTTTCTCCTCGAGAGAGGCAATTGCATTGAAGTCACCTGCCATAATCTAGGGAAGGAAGGGATTCAACGATCTCATAAAATTGATATGAGACCACAAGAGAATCTTACTAGGAACATCTGTCAGAGCATAAATATTGGAAAGGAAGACTCTCTCCCCCGTCTCCAAACAAATTGCAACAAGAGAAATGGAGAATCGGCTAGGGAACCACCAAATGGGAGAGATTCGCCGAGGATCCCAGAAGCAAGAAAGACCTCCAAAGCTCCCCTGCACACCCATACACTGACATAAACCTCTATTCCAAATCTTAGATGCACTCTGCAACATACTGTCCACAGATAACTTCGTCTCCTGGATAAAAACCAAATTCGAAGACAAAGCACGAACCAAGTTTCGAATAGCCTTTTGTCTAGGGATGTTATTCATACCCCTCCATTCCATGATAGTACAATCATCGCAAAGGGTGAGAGAAGTGAGTGTCCAATGTCTTCACCAACCCAAATTCAACCAACGTTTCACCAGCCAACTTAACTTTCTTTTGATCCTTCTTCCTACCCACCTTCTGGGTCTTATCAGGAGCACTCTTTTTCAGAGGCTTTTGTTGCACACCCAGAATAGGATAAGATGCTAAAGCTTTACTCTTTCCAAGATCACCAGAACCTGAGCCTCCAATAGGGAAAGCACCAATAGCAGCAGAGACCAAAGAGGTACTTGCCAACACACAAGGATCCCCAAGCCCAACTTCAGGGGAGGGAACCAAAGAAACCTTCACTTCCCCATAAGCCTCTATAGGGCCAAGAATCGAAGACGTGATAGCCATAGGCTTAGGATTATGAGTAGTAACAGGGGGAGCATCAACATACATGTCAAGTGATATCCCCTCCTCGTGAACTAAGGCATCCAACACATTAAACCTGTTAAACAACCCATCCTTGTGGCGATCCCGAAAAGTCCTCTTCTAACCCCGACCTTTGTTTCAAAGCCTAACAGGCACAAACCCGTCTTTATCCGAAGTCACCCCCTGCATTGGGCCTTTTCCCTTTTCGGATCCTAGATTTAATGGAGCCATTCCAATACTTGAGTTACCCGCACCAGAAGCACGCAGACACCTCCTCTAAAGATGACCATACTCGCGGCATAAACGACATCTAAATGACAAAGTCTCATAATCTAACAACTAAGTCCAAGAACTAGACCCCACTGTCAGATCAATAGACTCCGACAAAGGCTGACTTAAATCAATCTCCACACAAACACGTGCATAGGAGAAGATCCTCTTCTCCAAGGTCTGTTGAGAGGGGCCAATCAATTTTCCTAGCGACATGGCAATAGACTACAGAATATCTCTCCTCCAACATTCAAGCGGCAGCCGAGGAAGGCGAACCCAAATTGAGACCTTGGACGAAAACTCTTTCGCCGAATTAAAACCCGCATACCATGGTTTAATGAACAATCCAACTTGATTATAAAAGTATGGGCCACCCTCAAAAGCCTTATTTCGATCTGAAATGCATGAAAAATCCACCAAGAAGAAATTATTCGCAGCTAACAGAACCTCGAAATCCCCCTCCGGGTTCCATGTCCTCCAAATCCAAGGGTCGAGGAAAGGAAGAGAGACCCTCATCCCCAAAAATTTGCAAATCAAGACATGCTTGCTATAATATTCAAGATCCTCGACAACAACTTCCTTTTGAATCACCACCACTGGACGAACTTGCGCCCTTTCCAAACACCCATTAATATTTTGCAGTTTAAACACACCACCTCTAGATACACCAACACCAAGAGAGGATGGAGTGGGGACCTCGTCACCCACCTCCTCCATTACATCAACCCCCGCCATTGCATCCATTCTAATCCACCAGCGGCTCCAAGACCACAGTCGGTCCTAATGAGAGCCACACCCCCACGGAGCCAAGGGCAAGGCCCAAACATAGGAGAAAAATGCACCTCCTAGCAGGTAAATGGACAAACCAACGCCTCCACAAACAATGGAAAATGCTGCAAAAACGCTAGAGCAAAAGGTTTGAACAAAAAATAAAACTCCCTCCCCTAATAAAAATAAAACCCACCCCCACGCACAGAACGGATCAAGGAAGTCAACAAAACCAATGGCCAGCACATGCAACCACTCCCCTTAGAATGCAGCCATGGCCACGAAGGTCGCGGCCTCACACCCGACGCGCAGAGCAGTCGCCATCTTCCCACCAAGAAGTCATATCAATTCAACTAAATATTATATGTTCATCTTATATTATACTAATAATGTATTTTAAAAGAAACAAATCTAGAAAGAACATGCTCAACCATAGAGTGAAATCTTGGGGATAGACTTCATTTGTCACCTTTACAACCTTCATTTTTAATTCTTACATTTCTAACTTAATGAAATTTGTAGCACAAAATCCCTCTCTTTAGGAGATGCTATCACTTGAGATCCTTGACTTTGAAAGATTTTAAGATATTTATTTTTATGGAAAAACACTATGACCTTATATTTAACCTTTCTAAAGACTCAACAAATCTTTAGAGTTCAAATATTATTTTAAATACTTTTCAAATCTATTTATTAATAGACAATTAAAATAAAGTAAATGCAATAAGGTTTACAATATAATGCAATTGGTTGGTGTGCAAAGCCCATCAAAAGACAAGTTATAAACAAAACAAAAAAGTTCAAGCCACAACTCTCCTAGGCATACATAGTATACCAAGTGGAGGCAAATCATCATGACAAATCACTTGAGGAGAGGGTTCACTAGAGGAAGGATCAAAAGCCTTCTACCCATCCTAAGAATCTTGGACTACAAACAACACCAATACACTCCAACTAGGAGGAAAAGGAAAAATAGCATCGACCTCCACACTACCATGTGTAAGGGAGCCCACCCAAAACAACCCACAATCTTTCTAGAGGGCAAAGGAGTTCAACCCCTTCATTGCAAAGGAAGAGGCAAGAGACAACTTTGCCTCTATTATGAGAATGACTCCTATGCATGGAAGTAGGTGGTAGCACCCCTTGTAACAAGTTGTCAAGAGAAATTATGTTGATTGTACACAATGCACTTTCATAGTGGTTGAGCAAGTCTTGGAGGTGTTTGAACCCTACAGCCCCATTTTTAGCATGCACGTAGATATAAAAGTACATAGAGTTGAGAACATATGCTTCTCAATAAGAGAAAAAGAAAATTTAGTACATCTACATTGAAAATAACATTATTTCTAAACTTTTAAAGCTAAAAAACTAATAGAAGCTCTAAAAAATTCTAAAATTTAAGAATGTGAAATGACCAAGGAACCAAATCCCCAAAAGTGCAATTCTTTGAGAAAAAGGCGTAGGAAGAAAAGGTGAAAAAAGACTACGAATACATTTATAAACCATCTAGCCCCAAGGGCAATTCTACAAAATATGTTTGATGTCACAAGTTTGTTACAAGGTGAACATCTTGGATAAGGAATGTTGATGCATGAAAGCACTACCCTTAAAAGAAGCCCTTGGTAGACTAGACACCAAAGACAATAAGCAATGTTAGGCTATAGACTAGATTACCAAATGCATTTAATCCAACAAAGGCAAAGATGGGGGAAGGAATTGAGGCCTTAATGTAGTTGAGCTTGTAAAAGGAAAAAAAAAAAGATTAAGAACATTATAAAGGAGCCTCAAAATATAATTCTTAAAATCAAATATTAAAATTCCACTATCAATCCTTCCACCAAGCAAGAGGTAGTTGGAGGCCGAGCTTCTGAAGCATAACATCAATCAAAGTCCCTAAATATGTATGATCAAAGGCAAGTTCATGTCAAATAGTTGGAATTTTTGTTGTAGCACTAAGGGGCATAACCTCTAGAAGAAACTACCCTTATGGAAGAACCAAAGAGCTTTGGTGCCAAGGTTTTTCGATAGATGCAAACTAGAGTTGTTAATAATAGAAGATGTTGGAATTGATTGTCATTGATGTCAAAGGAGTATTAGAGATTGTTAGAATATTGTCATTGATGTTAAAGCGAATGAACAAGACTATTGTCAATGATGTCAAAGGTAAAAGATCAGAAGAGTGTAATAAAAAATATCTCGAAGGTGATGTGGAACACACTCATTAAGAATACATCATTGAGTGAAGAGGTATGATTTGTTTTCAAAGGTTTTAAATGGTTAATTTAAATTTTGTGTCTCTTTGTTAAGAGATGTCTCCCTTCATAGAGGCAAGTAGATATAAAAAGAGAAAGAATATGTGGAAAGAAGTGTGGAGAACAAGAAGATACATTATACAAGCACAAGCAGATTTGAAGGAAGAAAATAATAAAAGATCATTCAAAGGCAGCCATTAAGGAGAAATAAAAAAAGAAAAAAAAGAAAAAAATTCAAAGGCAACAATTAGTCTTAACAAAAAGACATATCCTTTTAAGGAGTTATCTCTTTTCAAGAGATGCAACTCTTCATTGAGATGTAAAGATATATATAGAGTTCATGGAAAGTAAGAGAGAGGTGTGTGAAATAGAAAGGAAGATCTATTAGTCAAGAGAGAAGTGTGTGGAGGATAAAAATATATTATTGTGGATATGTGTGAAAAGACAACAATTATTATTTAAGAGGAGTCATGACTATTTGAAGAGTTATTATGAAAAGATGTATCTCTTCATAGAGGCATGCAGATATAAAAAAGAAGTGAGAAATGTGTAGTGAATATGAGTGTGTGTGTGAGATGTGAAAAGATTAAATAAGAAAAGTAGAAAAGAGAAGTGTGTGTAAAGATAAAGAAATTAATTAATTAAATAAAGGTTAGTTCTAACCAAGTCACAAGGGTACGGTGAAGAGTTGTGTCTCATGATGAGACAAGATATATAAGAGAAGTCATTCCATGAAATGAAGAGCGTGTGAAAGTTTTATCATTCAAGAGTGAGTGAGGAATAAAAGAGAGAAGGTATTATCATTCAAAGAACTGTATGGAATTATAATATGTAGCATGAAGTAAATAATATGAATATAGAAGAATGAAGTGAATGAATATTAATTGAAGATTTGGTTAAGAATAGTCAAGAGATATGTTGAAGAGCTATGACCATAAAGAAACAATATATATATGAAGAGACATATCTATTCTAAGAGATGCATCATTTCACTAGATTATGAAGATACAAAAGACAATTGCATGTAGAAGTGAGAAGAGTGAAATGTGAAGATAAATAAGAGGAAGGTGTGTGAGGAATAAGAGTTTATATCAGAATAACACCTGCATATCAACAAATGAGAAGATAAACAAAAGGTCATTAAATAAAGGCTGATAGAAGATTTGTATGAAGGGATTCATGGTAGGTTTGTAAGAAGAGTTTATTGCAAAATTATAAGATGAATATATGCAGATGTAAAAGAGATGTATATGTGAATATCATTGAGGAGCAAAATATAAAAGGAGATCATTAAAGGCTATTTATAAAGAAGATTTATTCTCAAGAAGACAAGATTTTATTGAAGAGGTTGGTGCCTCATATTGGAGATGTTGGTGCCCCATATTGACGAGGTTGGTGTCTCATATAAAAGAGATTGGTGTCTCTTGCTAAGTTGGTGCTTGGTTGTGGGGATTGGTGTCTCCAGTGGGTTGGTGCCTACAAATTCTACAAGTGGGGATTGGTGTCTATAGTGGGTTGATGCTCACAAATTGTATAAGAGGGGATTAGCGTCTTATGTAGGTTGGTGCCTACAAAGATTGTAAAAGATAATTATATAAAAGCAATATTTTATCGTGGTTTTCTCTCGTAAGGGTTTCCACATAAATCATGTGTTCCTCTTGTGTTGCATATTTAATAGATCTTATGTGAATGATATTGTGTAACTGATATTATTGTGGTTGTTAGTTTGAAAAAGTAAAAGATTGTATTGATTCACCCCCCACCCCCACTCTCAGTATAATTGTGTGCTCATCAGAAGACCACTAAGGAATACATATTCTAAAATTATCTTTAACTCACTTGGAAAAAGGCTTATCTAAGAAAGGCCTCCCAAATGCTCAAAACCATAAAGAAGCCCTTGATCTTGACTACGACACTCATAATAATAAAACCGTGAAGGCCAAGACCCTACCAAAAAATTTTACCTTAAGGAGAATGTGAGGAAATGTAGTGCTTTGAGAAAAAAATCTAAGCTTCAAGACCTTCAATGGCCTAGTAAACCCATTTAGCACAAAGGGAAATACTTTGTGGAAATCAATATATATCCCAAGAAAATGTGTGGAACCCTCAAATCTATTTAGCATTGAACCAAAGAATGTCACACAAAATTTTAGAGTTTAATTTAAGTCACTTTAGAAGAAGCCCCACAAGAGTACTAATAAACATGGGTTGCAACCAAAACCTTGGTACAAACCTATAATTTATCTAACATAGAAAGTGGCTTAATAATCCAAAAGGAATTTTTCTTTTCAACTCATCAAACATATTGCCAAGGGGTGGAGGTTAATAACCAAATTAAAAAGTCTAAATGTATAAGTGTGTCTTTTGGGATTCAAAATTGCAATGTATTTCCCCTAACTATGGTAATGTTGCTCTCATGCATTATGCTTCATCATATGCCCCATATTGACGGGAAGCTACTTATTCTCCTAACCTAGATGTAACATTAAAGGCACATGAGCATGAAAGGTTTATTCTTAGTATTTCTACATGACTTCACTATTGGCTCCAAGAATGCTTTGAGTAGATTGCTTTTATAGCTTAGAGGTATAATAAGATTTATTGATAATGACATGTGATAAATTTTATGACAATCTTAAGTTGGAAGGCATGGAGTATTATTAAAGATGTTCTCCTTTTGAGGTCCATTGTTATTTGCAACAATAACTATTGATTTTGGGAAGCTAACAAAATAAATTTCTTTCTATTAATACAATAAGACGTGGTGAAGCATATTTATAAGGAAAAAAATAGGTGTTCTATCAATAACAAACAAATCATTGACAACACTCAAGTGATACTTAACAACATATGACTATTACCAAAAAAAAATGACCAACCAACAAACTTTGTTGGCCCTAAAACTTTTGTTCACTTAGAATCAACAAATCACTTATTAACTTGCTAGTTAGAATAACACTTAATTATACATCATGATCAATCCATAGTTCTAATATAGGACAATGGAAAAGATTAATAGTCTCATCTTCTCTTATATAAATAGCCAATATAGATGTCCAAACATTGTCCCAACATTGTCCTAGAAATTTAGATATAATATAAATCAGCATGCCTTGGCAAGCTAACTAAGATATATCGTAGGATCTTGGCAATATAAAGTAGAATGGATGAATTTGGTTTAAGAAGTAAACCCTATAATAATAAATAAAATAATTTAATACATTGGATACACTTGTTATATTGAGAAGTGTTTAGTGAAAGTAAAAACTAAAACACAGCTGACATATATAAAAGAAAAAAATATAAAATAGAACATAAATAAATATAAAAATAGAACATATAAATATAAAACTATATATATAAATTAATTTTTAATTAATTGAAAAGTTAATATTTGTTGTTTAAATAAAAAGACATCAAAATTTTAAAATATATACTAATAATTACAAAAGAAACTATTAAAAAATAACATATAAGTAACAAAAGAATTACCCAAGTAATGAATAATGGTTGTTTTAAAAGTAAAATTAAAGAGTTCTTCAAATAAAAACAAAACAAATAACGTGGATAATGGGTGTTGCCACAATAATGGGTTACACTTTCTGGAACATCTTAATTTTTGCTGAAATCACATATTTTTAAAAAATATAATGATTGAAGCTTTGAAAGGTTAATTAAATAGAGTTTGATCAAACCTCCTTGGATAGAACCATGCTAGTTTTAAACCATATCTATAATGGAGTCTCTTGCACATAAAAAACCACTTTTGATTTACCTTTGAGGGATCAAATAAATTCATTTAAAATTTATATTTTGTAAGTACGTAGTTTTTATTATAAGTTTCCCAATAAGTATAATTTTAAATACATTTAATTTAATTATTATATTTATTTTTTTACTTCTTGTGAATGTAAGTTTTTTATCGAAAATCAAGCTCACTATTCTACACATGGAAAAATAGTAGATTATCAAAAAAAAATTGAAAAATACCTAAGTGTTTGGTATTGATGTCCTTGATCCAACAAAAAAAATAAAATTGAATTTCAATACATACCAAAAAAAATTGTGTTATACAACACACCTATATCAAATGCAATTTGATTTCAAGAATTTTTAAAATTATATATTTAAAATCTACAAACAATGTCACAAATCACTAGTTTGCATCATCTTCAAATTCATTGTGGTTTAGCAGCTATAGGTGTTTGAAAGTGAAGATTTATTTAAAATTGTTCAGTTCAATGTCAAGTTTGGAAAAGTGTAACTCACTATTGTGGGATCACCCTAATACAAAATAATTTTTAACTATAAATTAAAATTTATGTGTTCATGTATGTATGTAGTAAATAAAATAATTCTTAAGTAGATAAAATAGTTGAAACTGAAATTGACATTTTTTAGATAGATGTTGTTAGTGTTTGGTAGCTTCGGGGGATATTTTCCCTTAACTAAAATGTAATCAAGGCAGGTCGGCCTCTTGCTTCACAAACAAAATTATATTTATTTCTAGGTAGGCCCTAGAAAGGAGGGTGCCTAGCTTTGTATATAAAGAGGATTAAGTCCTCTCATTTGATCATCAACTCATTCACTCTTCAATATGCATTTCCAGCAGCAGTTCGCATCTTTTAGCAGCATATCTGATTCTTTGAAGAAGTATTATCATTCACTCAAGGAGAAGTAGCATATATTATTGCATATGACTTGGCCAAATTCAAGGGCCTGATTTTGTATTCAGCCTTCTACACTTATTCTTTCAATTTATAAGAGAATATTATTTGCTGGATTTTTCTCCCTCGAGTAGGAGGGTTTTCCCAGGGTAAAATTGCTGTGTTCATTGTCTCTATGTTTTGTATTTTCTGCTTGCTTACATTTCTGATCTAAAACTAACAGATGTATTCAAGATATCTATACTTGTATTCTGCCCAACAATATCATATTATGAATGGCAAATCAAACAAAAGTCAAAAGTAAACAGTAAAAATGATTAGCATATAAAAGTATAGAAATTGAACATTGTATGTCAAGTGCCCCCACATCAAAAACTAAAAAATCCACTTGCATGACATATGGCTTGCACTGAAAAGATATCTCTGAGCAATGTAAGTTAATTTTAATCCACGTCTAGAATTTCCTTATAGACCCAAACTCCATGGGGAAAGTCCAATCTTGAGAGAACCTCTGAAGTAATATGAGCAGAGCTCATGCCATTTCCTACTCAGATATTAGCATCCATCTAGCCTCGAACAGTACCATGACAATACACCCAAAAAATACTTATGCCATAACATCGAACGAAACAAAGTGTCAAGACAAAGTACAAATTATAGAAATGAAAAAGAACAAAAAGAAAATAGCATACACACAAACAAAAAACTGATATTAAGGTGGCATACTTTGTGGAATCTTACACTCATGCCCATGCATGATTTATAGAAACTTTTATTTGCACGTGCTTGAAAAGCTTCCACCTGTAATTGTCTGTAATTAATGTGAACCTTTTTGAATAAGGTAACCATGTACTGTCGTGCATAATTTTATTGCATTCTATATTGCACAATATAATCTTATTGTAATAACTTAGGTGTTGTAGCATATATAATCTTATTATTATGACTTACGTATTGTAGAATATACCATAGAGAATTTGTATATTCTTCATAAGTACAAACATGCACAAGTATATGTGAGAATTTTTATAGTGATTACAAATCCAAATGGGAAAAAATTCAAAGAAACACCCATTATCATGAAAGTATGACATAGTAAGCCACAAATTTACTTAAGTAAACATTATTATTATTAGCATTGTAACATTCCTATGATTTGAAGAACAATTGTTTTTAATCCATTAAACCTAACCCAATCGGTATCCAAAGTTTTCACAATTTATGACAATGATGTGAAATGCTTGAATTATAGCAACTCTCAATTAGCTTTTTCAAGCTTAAAATAGCATAGAAATACACTCAAGTCTCCTTTGGATACCAAAAAAGTATCAGGTGACAATAACTACTCTTATTCAGCTCCTTGTCTGAAAGATTGTCATAATTAACATTTAAACATCGTTCAGACAGGATCAAATGTTACAGAAATCTAGATTTCAAAGTATCAAAGTCTGGCAGTTTAAATATTCATGCTGTGGAAAATGTCTTGCTTTGGAGATTTACAAATGAGACGTATAAAGGAAGTTAAATGGTCCATTTAACATTGGCTGTACAAGACTCAAATATAACATTTTTGGTAATTTCTAGAAATGATTCAGACTACACAAGTACATTTGGAACCATACTATATGAAAAAACTACAGAACAGTTAAACCGTTCACAATATGCTAAGGATTAATGCTACCATCTAAAGATTCCTGGAGATTCCTGAGGTTCACTGTATGAAGCCATTGTTGATAAATATTTTGATGCATATGCAAAGCCCCATAGCTGTTATGTAATAAATATTAGCTTGTGGAAAAAGTGAATGCCTTGGCAAAAGAGAGAATGTGTAAGCCTTGAATAATTCAAAGGGTTAAGTATAAAGGCAAGAAAAAGCACCTCCACATCCTTCAACTCAAAATCTTCTGTGTGTGCCAAGCAAGAGTTGCCAAATGTCTCACAGTATCCACTTGATCCACGCAACCTTAAAATATATCAATTGACAGCCTGAATTAAGATATTTCACATTTATCTCCCTTCCTCGCCAAAGCCTTTTGAATTTATTCACTCCGTTATTTCTTATGTTTACCATGTGCAAGAACTCACTTTCTTTGTGTTTGGGTTTCCTACAACTAGATCACAACTTTATACAAGATCTTTCTTGATTCAGAAAAAAGGATAGGTACAGTAGAAGGAAACTTACAGATCTCCGTCCAAGTAAAGTGCAAAGTGCCCACCCCCACCAAGTGCTAGTGAATCATTTGAACATAAAACAAAATAGCGATTTGCACCTGTGAAGGCATGGTACAACAAAACAATCACATAGTCAAATAATGTTCTGACCATTCACACAGATGAGTCACATAAAAAATTGAAGAATATTTAATGCATCAAACTCCTTGTTGCCCAATTTAGAGAGATGATCCCACTTTTTAAGCCTCATTTCAAAAAAACTACATGATATTCCTGAAAAAACAGTTGACTTTAGCCATGGAGAAATGATTCTTTTTTGCTCCAGTTTCTTCAACCTTCAATGTCTAGAGACCTTGAAAAATCCATCTAGGATGTGATGTATGAGCATTTATCTTGCCTCGCATTTTCCCTACTTAAATAGTTTGTATCATTAACATTTTCCATCTACTTCCAAGATTGT
>VDFB02263811.1:0-33295 GCA_007258455.2 Sequoia sempervirens
AAATACTAACCATTGAAATTCATGAGATTTCCACTCCACATATAGTAGACAAAAAAGAATCAATGAGATTGTTGATATTTAAAATATTTTTTGATAATTTTTTATTTAAAAAATAGATAAGGACCTATCAAAAATTGTTTTTCATGCCCTTACATGTCAAGAGTCTACCATCTTCATTTTCATATTTAACTAAGACATGTACAGTATGCATGTTTGAAAATAAATATATGTGCAATTAGGCAGTGCATATATAAAATAGGCTCCCAACAAAAATATGAGTGATGCCAAATAAAAGCATAATCATCCATCTACCCTTCCTCTATTTTATATATGTACAAAAATAAATTTACAAGAGGTGTAATTAAGAAGAGTTTATAGCATGAATTTGATAAGATTGATTTTCGATGATAGTAATGTATGTTAAGGATTTAATCCTTGAAAACCATAACAACCTTCAAACCAAAGTTTCAAAAAATAAGTAACCCATAATTAATAAAAAAATTACACCTTAAAATGGAAGTATAGAAGCCTTGAAACAATAACCAAACCAAGGTAAACAAGTAATATAAATAAATATAGTAAAAGTGCATGAAAATTATTGAGAGGGTAGTAATCTAGGCCTAATTATATTAAATTAGTAAACCATAGATTTTGAATAATGAGCACATAAAAATATATAATTGCAACCTTAATTTAATAAAAATTTCTATAAGATATAATGATAAAAATATTTATAGACTTAATCTACCCACAATCATAATAAACCTTTCTTCTAAAGTTGAAAATATAATCAAGAGAATAATATTGAAAGTGCATTTGTATAATTAAGAAACAACATAATTCAATCATGTGCTATTTAAATTTCTAAGTGTCGGTTGACATATTTTTCTTTTAAAAGATTAACTCAAATTGACCCCCTTTTACCCAAAAAGAAATACTAAATGATCAACAACAGTTGGAGAGATCACCATTTCATTGGTGATCTTCCTCTGAATTTTGATAGAGTTACAACTCCCTCATATGATATAAACTTTTTTTTTTGAATTTAAAAGAAATGGGGGTATGCTTTTAACCAAAAAGTAGAAAAGGTGGACTAACACCAACCCATAGTCATAGAGAAAATGTGATGAAAAATCAACTTTAAAACTACTAACTTAATTGAAAATAGGTTGCAATCCATCAATATCATGATTCAAAAATCAGATTACTAACATCCAATTGACTCAACACCATGCAATTTCAACATTCACTAAAGATGTATGGATGAAACACCAATGAATATCACATCTACAAAGAGAAGGAATATCCTAACACTTATCAAAGCTCACAGACTTATTCATAAATGCTAAGTACTTCAAATTCACTACTCGAAGATAATAAACATCTTCAAAAAATAATCAAAACTGCAAAACCTAACCCTTCATTAAGATCAATTCTCACTCATGCATCACAGTGCAAGGGGATCAAAATTTGGACCCCTCAGATTTTTTATCAAAGCATATTTAAAAAAATTTCATCATAACGATCAACAATTTCTTGAAAATTGATTCTTGGAAGAGTTATAACTGCCACCTCATCAAATAAGTGTTCCACAGGAGGTTAGTCGATCTATGTCTAATGAAAATACGTAAGAACTAATAGCTATTTTTGAGAATGTTTATGATTGTGTCACATCTTCTGATTGATTGGGACAAGGGAATAAACCACCAATCTTGCAAATAAGCCTTCTTTCCATTAACTTATGTGAAAAACCTATATTTTCTTAGTCTAGAGGTTAATAACATGTCAACTAGGAGCATATTCATATGGGAATTTTAATACAAAAGAGTTCCCCAGCACCAAAGCATACTTCACTTATATTAACATCACATCATTGGCTGAATTCATTAAATTTGAAGCAACTTGAGTGTCCTTGCTTCATTAACTACTCTTGAGAAAACTCCACTAGCTTACTCCCATCTTCTATAAATCCACTAAAGTGCTTTCATTTTTTCTCAATGATAATTACGCTTTCAGACATGTCAAGCACTTCTAGTGAAATCATTTTTTAGAATAAGATTGACTTCTTCCTTATTGAGGGAGTAGAATATAGCACAATAAGAAGGTTGGTTGCAGACCAGCTCAGGGAGGTCTTCCTCATCCATAGTGATGTGGAAGAGGGAGTCATCAGGAAGATAATTGATGAGAACTTCCTGTCCTAGGTGCATGTGCACAATTCAGCCTTACTCTAGAGCATTTTATTTATAACATATTTCACACCTCTGGTAAGCTAGAGTGGGGAGTCAGGGCTGTTGAGTGTCTTGTTCAACCAATTTTTTTGCCCTGTGTTGAAGATATTGTGGGGAACCTGTCTGAATATCCATGCATGGGTTTGTTGGGTGATGAAATCTACATTGCCACTTCCTTGAGAAATGAGAAAGCCCAACAAGTAGTTTCCTTACTCCACACTAGGCTAGAGTGCAACATGATGGAGATCTTCACCCATTTTATGGAATTCAATGAGAATATCTTCTCTCTTGCACAGATAGAATGCCTCTGAGGTGATAGAGGGCATCAGGATTCTCATATTTACTCTGTGTTTGATAACCCATGAACTAAAATCTCTAATATTTGGCTTGTAATATGTGATATATATATAAGTATATATAATCTTTTTGGGTTTCAATTTTGTTCCATGTGATGTGACAATTTTGAGATTCTGTATTCTCAATTCTATGTTTTCACTTCTTTTGTAATGTATTTTTTTCATTTTTCATATTTGTAATACATCTCAATGATTCTAGATACAATGGATTTTCTTTTAGTATCATTATTTCCTTCTCTGAATGAATTTCTAAATAATAACTCACAATAGCCTAAATGCATGAACATTAGATTTTGGGAGAAGTTTTCAAAATGCTTTCGAAGTCTTCTTATAATTTAAGAAATGAAACCAATGTTCAAGCTCAACCAATCTTGTGTAAGAATAGATTTTGTAGTACATTTTAGGGCTCCTTTTGGTAAAGCCTTTAGGAAGAGCTCTTAGAGAAAAACACTTAACTCCTTTAGAAAATCAGCTGCAAGAAAAAGTTAAGTTTTTGAACCCTATCAAGAACCAAAAAAGGTTTCAAAAATTAACAAAAGTTGCAAACAAAACTCAATTTTTCTTTAAATTTCTCCCTTTTATTGGTGTATGCCTAGGTTATGAGAACCACCTCCGAACCCAACAACTTTTTCCAAAACTTGACAAAAACTAGTACGAAGATAACTAAACTTTTTAGATAGTCGGGTGAGGGAGGGGTTGTGGAAACTCATTCAACACTCGAAACAACTTTGGAAACCAAATTTTAAATGTGATAACTAGATATGGTTAACTTTGCTTAAGGTGCACATGTTTTTAAAGGGAGAAACTAGAAATATGGTAACAAATGGCTATGATTGGGGATAAGGACTATGAAGGACGAAGACATGAATCTAAAATCATAGTGGTAGAATAGTTTCTTATCCATTGGGCATAGAGTTAGAAATGATAAAAGAGGGATCGAAACAAACCAAAATATGGGACAAGCTCCCAAAGGAAAAAAAAACACCAAAACAAACATGCATACAAAATAAAAGAACTATGTACAAGGTAGGGAAAATCCCACCAACGATGGGATTCGAAGCACTCACATGAAACCATTGACAGGTAGAGAAAATTATGACCCATTACGAACAAGGGATACATGTGCTAGCTAATTTTGTAGATTTAAGATCAACAAGCCAAACCAGAGAAAAATTGTATGATGAGTGAACCCTTGTAGTGCAAGAAACCACCTTTATCATACACTTCCACCATTCCTTGCACCAGAGAATGCTCAACCAAATTTCCATCCATTATTTTGAATGATCTACCATTCAAAATCATCAATTCATCAACAGAGGCGGAGGACCTATGTGACTTATATGGATTTAGACTGGAAGAAACTTGAAACTATGAAGCACATACCATGCCACTACTTCTATCCGATGCATGTATGTCCAACATGATTCTATAAGTTTTATAAACATCCATTCAACACTCTCTCCTTCATTAATTAAGTAAAATTCAAATGCCAATATACCATTCCTCTACAAGGTTCCTCTAAGGGCGTCTTCAAATCCACATTAAGAGGAAGGGAGATATTATCTATAACAAAGACATTACTAAAAAAACCCTATTTTGATTCAACATCTATTTTAGGCTCTCCACTACTATCACCCTTCACAGCGTCAAGAAGAAAAAGACAAATAGCGTTTCGAGAGATTACAGATCAAAGGCTAAAGCGAATTCTGACGGAGGATGATCCCCTGGCACTGTTAGCAGTTAAAATGGTATTAGGCAAAGGTCATCTGGAAAGAAAGAATTTGCGAGAGACAACGCTCAAATCTCTTCTCGGTTCTTAGCAGTTATTCTGGACCTGAAAATTCCTAAGGCGGAGGCAAAAGAAATGATGGAGCGTCTGTTCCGAGGCGATTTGCTAGGTGGGTTGGAGAGGACTCTAAAAGCGGCCTTCAAGGGCAAAGGAATCCCGCGCCCCGCAGACATGGACCTTCTTTGGGAAACGGACGAGGATGTCAAAGTTTTCCCCTTCATTTTAGACCTAAAGGGAACAGAATTGATGAGGCACAGGATGGTATCGGCTATGGCAGTCGAGTTCCTGAAGAGGAAGCTAAGGCTCGTGACAAGGAGGGGACGGAATGGGTAGAAGACTTCACCCGGTTTGCAGATTTAAATGGCTTTGTGTGAGGCTAGGCCTATGCGCTTTAAGTTTTTTAATGTTTTATACTTTGTGCTTAATCATAATACTGGTTAGTTTTAGTAGTATCGCCATGGAATTGGTAATTCGACACTGGCCGAGTGAGGCTCGGCCTCTATATTAATTCTCTATGTTTAAAATTGTAATAGCAGCTAGTTTTGAAGACAGGCAGTGGGACTGCATATTTTGTTCCAGCAGTAGTTTTTTCCCGGGTTGGAGGGTTTAGCCGATAGACTCAGATCATGAAGGATTGCTATCTCCTGCTTTGCAGACGCATGTATATTTTATACAAGTTAATATAAATCCCTACCTTACATATCAAAAAAAAATATATTATTAATATATTAATATATGTCATATTTAAAAAATTTAAACTGCTCTCCAAAACGGATATCCATTTCAGAGATCCTAACAAAGCTCTTAAAAACGGGTAATTTTTAAGAGCTACACATAGCTTTCAAAAATAAATATCCATTTTTTAGTGTTATAAATAGAAAAAAGGGTTGTGAACTATCATTTTAATAGTGATTGTTCACAGTAAAGGAGGCAAAAATGAATATCAAAATAACAAATATCTGTTTTTAGTGACAACCTAATTTCAACCAATTTCCATCAAATTTCTCAACAAAAAACATCAAAAAGGTATGTTAAACGTGTTTTTTAGGATTATTTTAATTGATTTAAATGTTTTTTAACAAAATATTAGGTTTTTTTGTTGAAATTTTGGGAATTAGTCAAAAAATATGTTAATTTCTAAATTTTTAATTTATAACAGGGTTTAAATGGCACAAGATTTAGCAAACCCTCCACCAAACCCTCCTCCACCAAATCTTCCTCCACCAAACCCTCCTTTAGTTTAGGACATAACTGAAATAAATATTACTTAATTGAGAAACATTGTTGAGAGTTACCATAACCATCAGTGTTTGTGATCAGTCACACCAAATATAGAAGCCATAATCGGTCATGTTAGGGACATCACTATCCAACATTTTTCATTTCAACAGTGGAGAGATGCGTAGAGGTTGCAATATGCAAATGATTTGGGGTATGAGGACATTAAAAAAAATAGAAATATCTAAAACCGATTTAGCCCAACGTTTTGTGAACCCAAGAACATGACAAAATGTTGGTTTACACAAACCAAAATTTTCCATTAAATGGTGCACACATCGAGGCATAGTTGAAAACTTTTGGGATAGTTGGTGGATGGTTTCTGATAAACTACCCAACAACAATCTCAATGTCCCTCTATACTTTATCCATAAATTATATGTGAAATTTATTGTAGGAAGACATGTCAACTATTTTTATTTCAAGCATTTGCAAGGAGTGGGTATGGGCATGCCCAAAAAGAGACCTGGGGAAATGTGTTTGATGCAAGGTCTCTATGTTCCCCCTCCTCGTCTTCCTCCCCCACCTCTAGCACCTCATCCAGGCCTTGTTTTCGATGTGATCCAACATAGTCGCTTTGCCATACACTCTTTGATCAGCCATTTGATCACACAGTCATCACAGTTCACCCAACTACTAGAGGGTGACGCTCCTCGTGCTTTAGTTGATACTAGTGCAGCATCATCATCCAGACATATTTGTGTGCCTCATCAATTTAGTACATGCAATCATACATGTCTAGGTCCTACAAGAGATACGGATGAGCCTCCCCTAGGCAGATTTGAGTATGAGGTGCATGATGCATCACTTGGAGGAGATGAGGCACTAGTGCATACTACAGGTACAATAGAGATGTATGAGGGGGAATATGTGTAATTTCATCCACCATTGCAGATTAGGAGTAGCAACAACAATCTTTTGTATAGGTAAAACTTAATTTTATTTCATAGTACATTTCATTTAAAATTATTATAACAAATGGTACATGTTACTAATGTATATTTAAGTGGGATTGAACAGTTGATGACAGAGGAACAAATTAGAGATGTGCAGCATGGCACTCTTTCAACCATTGACTTTGGCCTACACACATTGGTATAGTTTTTTGTACATGTAAAACTTTTTTATTGTACGCAAATCATTTAAATCGTGATTAATTAAATGCATACTAATTTATATCTTGATCTTATTTTACTTTTGTAGTCTACTCCAGATGTGACTGATGCGACACCTTTTACCATGATGAGTTCTTCTCAATCAATTACCTCAGTTGCATCACTGATTCAGGTATATGCTTTTTTTATTTCTAGTAGATATATAAGTTTGTAGATATATGTTAGGTTATGTTTTTTGTTAGCAATTATATATTAATTTTGTCATTTTTATTTTTCTTCTTGTAGAGTATTCCACCATCCACATCTGTGGATCCAGGTCCAAGACAATATGGTATGACTCCTAAGCATCCTAAAGGACCATCATTTGTTGAACGTATGTCAGCCAAAGAAAAAATGCTTGAGGTAATGAATAATTGAATTTGACTTTAATTTATAGTTTAGTATAGTGATTAGATGTTATTTTGAAAGTTATAAAAAATAGTAGATAACTTTCTATTTAGTAGTTTAAGTTATTTACCATTGAGAGCTAATTAATCTAATTTGTGGTTCAAATTGTTTTTGTGCAAACATCTTCTCATCCATTAGGTAGAGCGAATAGGCTACATTTTGGTGATCCGCCAAAAGATTAGGATTTTCTTGATATGGCATAGTCATTTGACATATACATTATATATATACCGTAAGATGGCATATATCGCATTTTGTATATATTGTTTTGAGTTGGCATATATGCAAAAATTTGTATATGTACATACACAATTACTTTACACTTTTATATATAAAAATTGATATTCAGCATATTTTATTCGTTGTATGCATGGTTTCCTATTTTGAAACTTAAAATTTGAATGTATAATAACTTTATAATGGTTGAGCTATGATGGATAACATGTTATATAGATATTGATATCTCGCAATCTTGCACTTTAATAGTTTATGAATTACATAGATCAGTTTTACTCATGTTATAGTACTGTTAAATTTGTTTTCCTTGGGCAACTTCACCAAGTTTGATCCCTTTATTGTTAGTCTCTATAGTTGGAATATCATTTACCCTTTGATTCCTTCATTTGTTAACATCCTTAGTCCGTATAGTTTCATTTTGGTATTTATCCTTTCAATAAAGTTATATTTCCCCTTTAGAAATGATGGATATTTTAAAATTTGAATTTTCCTTTTGAAATTAGTCTATACCCACGGCATATCAAAGTGCAAGGGGTGCAAAATAAGACTATTTTATGTTTTGATAGATTTAAGATCTTTTTCTATTTTTGGATTTTGTAGTTATTTTGATGTAAGAAATTATGTTACCAAAGTTAAATGAAAAGAAAATCTAAACTATGAAAAGAAATTATGCACAAGAATGTAATATTCTATTGTTTCTCTTAATAAGATGAATGCAACCAGGAAAACAGATATTTCCTAAATGACCTTCCTTGTAAGGTTTTCACTAATACAAGTTCACTAATTTCCATGCTTTTAATAAGACAAAAAAATAAGCTTCACAAATAGAAAAGTGAAAAACATAGTTTGCAAGGAAACAATATAAACTATAAAATTTATAAAACAAGGAAACTAAGAAAAGATAGTTTGCAAGGAACATACATAGGTAGGTGCATACACATAAAATTTGTTATAATCCTATCCATCTTTTCATCATAATCATCATTAATTGCATACGTTCGACACACTTGATCGTGATTACACAAACATGTGACAATTTTCAACATACACATGATGTTCATAATCATCATAACACAACATACATTCTACCATCAATATAACCAATAATTCTTGTATATCATATTTTTAATGTTTTCATGTACAAATACACTCATCATTTTGTAACCATCAAAATCATCAATACAACTAATAATTTCATACAATTCAATACAAAGATCAGGAGACTGGAAGGCCAACAATTTTGTAAGCTAACTTTGTGATCATGCAGCTGTCACATGAAATTGTGGACCCATACCTTTTTTAGAAATGTGATATGAACTCTTATCTATCTATAATTAAAAATTGGAAGTGTGACTCATCACACAGTTTATCACATCACATCAAACAAGTACCCTTAAAATAAATCTTTAAATATTTTAAAAAAACTGTGTCATGGATTTCCCAATAGGTAATTGAACTCAAATAAAAATTATTGACAGCATGCAGTGTGAGAGTTTTACTATTAAAAATCAGTGGGATAAAAAATCTCACTCACAAAGTCAAATCAAGATAAAACATTAAAGAAAGCTCGTGGCGTCTAATCACCTTTGAAAAGTACGCCGTGTGTTTGTTTCTCAATAACTGTTCGCATCTTGTACAGTAGTTTTTTGTCGGTGTCTATTTCTAACGCACGTACAGTAATTTTTTGTCGGTGTCCAACCACGTCATGATGTTCATAAACAGTAATGTCGGTGCCTTTCTATTTCTATTAATTGATTGAAGTTTTCGTTCAGAAAGCATTTTTCTGTGATTGCAGATTTGCAATGGCTGCACAAACGTTAATCCTCACGCTCATCCTCCACGCCCTAATCTCTTCTTCTTGGGCTTTCAGACGATAGAAGAATATGGTGTTTTACATGCACGACATAGTGAAGAAAGCCAACCCAACAGCCATAGTAGTGGCAGGAATCAATGGAACATCCTCAGCTCTTTTAAGCTTTGGAACGGTGCTGGTTATAGATGACCTTCTGACTGAAGGGCCAGATCGTTTCTCCTCTGTTGTGGGAAGGGCGAAAGGATTGTATGCCAGTTCAGATGTGAAGGGCTATGCAATTCACCTAATGTTCTCTGTTGTGTTTGAGAACACGAAATACAATGGAAGCACACTACAATTCCATGGAACAGATCTCTGGACACACACTTCTGGAAGAGAGGTGTCTGTGGTGGGAGGAACAGGAAAATTCAGATATGCTCGTGGGTATTCCATTGTTACTCTTAATCCTGATCCCGATGATTATGTTGGTTATATCAAATTCAATACTACCTTCCGAGTAGATTAAGATCTTCTCAGAAATACCCACTAATTATTATAACTCCCTTCCCAGATTGGGTATGCCTGTTCATCTTAGAATAATTCAATAAAAATTGGTCTTTAATTTTCAGTTTTATAGTTATATCGTTATAAATAGTTTTTCTTAAGCATTACCAAATAGATTTTGGTTGCTAATATATAATGCTATAAAATTGTGAGTCAAATCTGAGAAGGGGAGCCTTCCTCCTCCATTCTTAGATATGTTTCTAACTCCTTAATACCCATGTAAGTATCTGTACTAACGGCTGAGTTCAGTATTTGCCTGTTTTTTTTTTCAAGTTATAAACTGTGTGCTGGTTAATAGCACAGAAATAAGCCAA
The DNA here is from genome assembly GCA_007258455.2 of Sequoia sempervirens. Taxonomy (NCBI): domain Eukaryota; kingdom Viridiplantae; phylum Streptophyta; class Pinopsida; order Cupressales; family Cupressaceae; genus Sequoia; species Sequoia sempervirens. The sequence goes on from VDFB02263811.1 coordinate 10,121, forward strand.
AAAATGGTGTGTGGTGGTCAATAGCAGGGAATACTAACCCCTGCAATTCCTGAGATGTGCAATAAAGAATTGAAGTGATTGTTAATTTTTTTTTTTAAAATGAGAAAATCTATTATTTTTAAAAGATTATATAGGGATTTATCAAAATGTGTTATCCATGTCTTTTCATGTCAAGGGTCTATCATCTCTATCTTCATATTTTGACTAAGATAAGCATTAATGTTTTAAAATACAGCAAAGACACTAAGCAAAAGCATAATCCTCCTTCTACTCTTCCTCCATTTAATAGCAAGGAATACTAATCACTGCAATTCATGACATTTCCACTTCACATAAAATAGCCAAATAAAAAATCATAAGATTGTCAATATTTAAAATATTTTTTTGAATTATTTTTTAAGATTAGATAAGAACATATCAAAATGTGTTTTCTATATCTTTACATGTCAAGGGCCTACCATCTTTGTCTTCATATTTTAACTAAGATAAGAATAATTTGCATCTTTTAAAATACATCTATGTGCAATTAGGTAGTCCAAAAAACATGAGCTAAATAAAAGCATAACCTCCCTCTACCCTTCCTCCACTCAATAGTAGGAAATACTAAGCATTGCAATTCATGAGATGTTCAATCTACATAAAGTAGACAAATAAACAATCAATGAGATTGTCAATATTTAAAATATCTTTTTTGAGATTTTTTTTAATTTAAAAAGATTATATAAGGACCTAACAAAATTTATTTTTCATGTCCTAACATGTCAAGGGCCTACTATCTCCATCTTCATATTTCAACTAAGATATGTACAATATGCATGTTTTAAAATACATCTATGTGCAATTGAGTAGTGCCCATATAAAATAGTCCAAAAAACATGAGAGGTACCAAACAAAAGCATAATCCTCTCTCTACCCTCCCTCCATTTAATAGTAGGGAATACTAAGCATTGAAATTCATGAGATGTCCACTCCTCATAAAGTAGAGAAATAAACAATCAATGAGATTATCAATATTTAAAATATTTTTTGACAATTTTTTTAATCTAAAAAAATAGATAAGGATATATCAAAATTTGTTTTCCATGTCCTTACATGTCAAGGGTCCACCATCTCCATCTTCATATTTTAACTAAGATATGTACAATATACATGTTTTAAAATACATCTATGTGCAATTAGGTAGTGCATATATAAAATAGGTTTCCAACAAAAATATGAGAGAGGCCAAATAAAAGCATAATCATCCATCTACGATCTTCCTCCATTTTATATATGTACAAAAATAAATTTACAAGAGGTGTAATTAGGGAGAGTTTATAACATAAATTTGTTAAGAGTGAGTTTACATGATAGTAATGCATGTTAAGGATTTAAACCTTGAAAATCATAACAACCTTCAAACAAAAGTTTCAAAAACCTGAGCAACCCATAACTAATCAAATGTTCATATCTCAAAATGGAAGTGTAGAAGCCTTGAAACAATAACCAAACCAAGGTAAAAAAATTAATATAAATAAATATAGTGTGTGGTGGGAAGAACAAGGAAATTCAGATATGGTGTGTGATGGTTAATAGTAGGGAATACTAACCCTTGCAAGTCATGAGATGTGCAATAAAGAATTAGTGAGATTGTTAATATTTTAAAAAAAAAATTGAGAAAATATTTTATTTTAAAAAAGATTATATAGGGACTTATCAAAATGTATTTTTTCATGTTCTTTCATGTCAAGGGTCTACCATCTCCATCTTCATATTTTAACTATGATAAGCATTATTTGCATGTTTTAAAATATAGTTATGTGCAATTAGATAGTATACATATAAAATAACCCAGAAAATATGAGTCGCCAAACAAAAGAATAATCCTCCCTCTACACTTCCTCCATTTAATAGCAAGGAATAATAATCACTATAATTCATGAGGTATCCACTTCATATAAAGTAGCCAAATAAAAAATTAATAAGATTGTCAATATTTAAAATGAATTTTTGTTTTTTTTTTTTTTTAAATTAGATAAGAGCCTATCAAAATGTGTTTTCTATATCTTTACATGTCAAGGACCTACCATCTTCATCTTCATATTTTATCTAAGATAAGAATAATCTACATTTTTTAAAATACATCTATTTGCAAATAGGTAGTGCACATATAATATAGCCCAAAAAATATGAGAAGCACAAAAGAAAAAAGCATAATCCCCTCTACCCTTCCTCCATTTAATAATAGGGAATACTAACCATTGAAATTCATGAGATTTCCACTCCACATAGAGTAGAGAAATAAAGAATCAATGAGATTGTCAATATTTAAAATAATTTTTTGATAATTTTTTATTAAAAAAATAGATAAGAACCTATAAAAAATTGTTTTTCATGCCCTTACATGTCAAGAGTCTACCATCTTCATTTTCATATTTAACTAAGACATGTACAATATGCATGTTTGAAAATGAATCTATTTGCAATTAGGTAGCACATATATAAAATAGGCTCCCAACCAAAATATAAGTGATGTCAAATAAAAGCATAATCATCCATCTACCCTTCCTCTATTTCATATATGTACAAAAATAAATTTACAAGAGGTGTAATTAAGGAGATTTTATAGTATGAATTTGATAAGATTGAGTTTCCATTATAATAATGTATGTTAAGGATTTAATCCTTGAAAACCATAACATCCTTCAAACCAAAGATTGAAAAAAATAAGTAACCCATTATTAATAAAATGTTCACACATCAAAATGGAAGTGTAGAAGCCTTGAAACAATAACCAAACCAAGGTAAACTAGTTTAATATAAATAAATAAAATAAAATTCCATGAAAATTATTGAGAGGGTAGTAATCTAGGCCTAATTATCTTAAATTAGTAAACCATAGATTTTGAATAATGAGCACATAAAAATATATAATTGTAACCTTAATTTAGTAAAAAATTCTATAAGATATAATGATAAAAATATTTATAGACTTAGACTACCCACAATCATAATAAACTTTTTTTTTTAAAGTTGAAAATATAATCAAGAGAATAATATTGAAAGTGCATTTGTATAATTAAGAAACAACATAATTCAATCATGTGTTATTTAAATTTCTAAGTGTTGGTTGAAATATTTTTCTTTTAAAAGATTAACTCAAATTGACTCTCTTTTTCCCAAAAAGAAAGATTAATCGATCACCAACAGTTGGAGAGATCACCATTTCATTGGTGATCTTCCTTTGAATTTTGATAGATGTACGACTCCCTCATATGATATGAACTCTTTTTTTTTAATTTAAAAGAAATAGGGGTATGCTTTTAACCAAAAAGAAAAAAAGGTAAACTAACACTAGCCCATAGTCATGGAGCAAATGTGATGAAAAATCAACTTTAAAACTACTAACTTAATTGAAAATATATTGCAAGCTATCAATATAATGACTCAAATATCAAATTAATAACATCTGATTGACTCAACACCATGCAATTTCAACATTCACTCATTCACTAAAGATATATGGATGAAACACCAATGAATATCAAATCTACAAAGAGAAGGAATATCCTGACACTTATCAAAGTTGACAAACTTATTCATAAATGCTAAGTACTTCATTCAAAATCACTACTCAAAGACAATAAATATCTTCAAAAAATAATCAAAACTACAAAACCTAATCCTTCATTAAGATTGATTCTAACTCATGCATCACAGTGCAAGCGGGTCAAAATTCAGACCCCTCAGATGTTTGATCAAAGAATATTTAAAAATTTCCCATCATAATGGTCAACAATTTCTTGAAAACTAATTCTTGGAAGAGTTACAACCTCCACCTCATCAAGTAAGTGTTCTGTAGGAGGTTAGTTGATCTATTTCTGATGAAAATATGTAAGAATTAATAGCTAATTTTTTTAGAATTATTATGATTGCATCACATCTTCTAATTGATTAGGACAAGGGAATAAATTGCCAATCTTGCTAATAAGCCCTATGCCTGGATTAACTTGTGTGAAAAACCTATATTTTTTTAGTCTAGAGGTTAATAACATGCCAACTATGAGCATATTCATGTGGGAATTTTTAATACAGAAGGCTTCCCCGACACCAAAGCATACTTCACTTACATTAACATCACATCACTAGCTGAATTCATTCAATTTGAATCAACTTGAGTGTCATTGCTTCATTAACTACTCTCGAACGAACTCCACTAGCTTACTCCCATCTTCTATAAATCAATCAAAGTGATTTCATTTTTTCTCAATGATAATTATGCTTTCAGACATTTCAAGCACTTCCAATGATGTCACTTTTGAGAATAAGAGACTTCCTCCGTATTGAGGGAGTAGAATACAAAACAGTAAGAAGGTTAGTCACAGACCAACTTAGGGAGGTCTTCCTCATCCACAGTGATGTGGAAGAGGGAATCATCGGGAAGATAATCAGTGAGCACTTCCTATCCTAGGTGCATGTGCATAATTCAGCCTTACAAGAGCATTTTCTTTATATCATCTTTCACACCTCTAGTAAGGGTGAAGCCACATAAGTGGTTTACAATTTGATGGAGGAAGGAGGGAACTTTCACTAATTCAGGGAGTTCGCTCAAACTTATAGGTTTGAACAAACCCTTTAAACCATTTGATTGAACCCTCAAAATTCAATAGATTAATAATAAATAAATGGGTTCGAGCAAAAGGGGGTTCACTCGAACCCCTTGAAATAGGGGTTTTTTAAGAAAATAACGACAGTAATTTTCATCCATGTGAAGTGGAAAACGAACAGAGCACATGTGAAAAGTGGTGAACTCTTGGGCAAATGAGCATTCAACTCACCACCTTGGACCTCCACAGTGCAAATTTTGCTTCCCCATTTCATACATGGTTGTAATTTGTTGATTGAATTGCATTTTTTTGAAAGTTTCTAAACCCTAAATGATAAAATAAATCAATTTTGTGTGTATCCTTTAATCATAGCATTCCATGAGACCAATTTTTGTTTGTGTGTATCCTTTAATCGTAGCATTCCATGAGACCAAAGCTCCCAAACATTTGGCTGCGTAGATATACCCTATTCCAAAGCTCCCATTTTGGCACAGGCAAGGCAAAGATTATGGAATTTGGCTTTACAGCTGCCAATTGCATTTGCTTAAAAGTTTCTAAAGCCTTTTCAACAAACCCATTTGTTGCATATCTTAGTATTGTAGCATTCCATAAGACCCCATTTTTTGAATATCTTGCAATTGGGTATTCCATGAGAATGCATTCTTGGTGGCCCTTGAGACATTTCTCCATTTATTATGACCAAAATCATTAATTTAGTGGATAGCCCTCTCAAGAACAAATTTAGACATTGCCCATAATGTATTAATCAGTTGGAATTTATTGGTCTTAGTAATACATGTGTTACAAAATTTTATCATGCCAATGAAACTGGAGATTGAATAACTTGAATGAACTCAAACAGTGTAGATTTGGTTGTGATATAGTACATACTATAATAAACTATTCACTAAACAAAAAAACCCAAACCAAAATAAAGTTATTGGCATTGTTCTTCTATGCTTCCACATTTTGACCAAAGCATTTCCAATTGAACTGTATAATTGTATATATGTGTACATTTTGGTGTTTATATTCTATTCACCTCACCATTTAGAGTTGGTATCTAAAGCATAAGAGATGTTTCAGGATGTGCTTTTAGAAATTTACCAAGTGAGATCATTCTCCTTTGATCAAACCGCTCTTCCAATTTAAAAATTTTAAGATAATAATTGAAGGCACACCAAATAATCATATAATATGCATAATTAACTTAGATGTTAAGATCATGTTGATGATATACTTATACATGATTATACAATGTATAAAAGAACTCTCAAACTATATCTTATATTCTAAATCATCACAATGAAATAAAATTTATCATTTATATATTACTCAAATATACAATCAACATAATTGAAAGTCAAGTCAATAAAATAACATTTAACAAACAAGAAGTTGACTTAAATCTAATTTAAATTTTGAAAGACTAATTTTATTAGAAAACTCCTTTATAATTGTTGCCATATAGGTAAGGGTCATCCATGTGGGTTGTGATATTATGATCTAGTGAGATATTGTCTAGTCCTAAGATTTCATTTTCAATTTAAAAACAAAGCTAATATTTGAGGCATCAACCAAGGATAATTAGCATCTCTTGGAATTTGATATAATCTTCTCCATCTTGTTCAACTTCCAAGCAATTTCCTAAGCCCATTAGATTCCTTTCAAGAAAAACATTGAAATGAGAAGACAAGTTTAATATATTTTGGTGCACACGTTTTGGTGGGGGTTATTTTTATATTAAAAAGGTCATATACCTATACATCCCAATGTGAAATGGTAGTGTTTGTCTTAGAGTTAGGTTACTTAAATTGTTCTTATATTAATAATTAAATTACTTTCTTGATTTGCTTAAAACCTATATAATGTTATGCTATCATTGTTTAAGGATTTTGAATAGTTATTGGTTTTGGATCTTAGTTTTAAATAAATATTAATTAGATTTAATATCATATTTAGAAGTTGTATTTTCTTGTTATATATTTTTTAACATATATAAAATGTATGGTTGGATTAGTGAGATGTTTATAACAAGTATACAATATGAAGTCAAGTTATTAGATTGATTCTTAATAAATTAGGAATAATGATTAAATTTATAGTTTTATACAATCTATAAGTATAAATAGTTTGATGGTAGAAACTTTATACATATAAAAATATGATAAATGTGTGGTTATTTTGCTTTCCAATCTATAAATTTTTTATGTGCTTGGCTATATAATTGAGATGATTCACTCATAACAATGATAAAAATTTAGTACATCAAAGAAATATTTCTAAGACATTGCTACCATTCTACATAACTCTCATGGAAATAAGAATATTATTTTATTTTAACTAAATATTGTGTGTACTCTATCTTGAATTACTAATTAATTTTGAATTATATACTTATAAAAAAATAAAAGAATCCTCTATAACATAGAATAGATAGGTTAATTAATGAAATAAAATATGTTTTTTATATTAAGAAAAAATTATAAATACATGGAACTCATCTGAGAAATTGACTAAGACAACTCTATGTGAGAATTAAGATGAGAATAATATATACCTTCTTTTAAGAATTAACATTAGATTAATACTTCGCTCATATTGTATAATCACACTAGAAACCAACAATGGAAGATTGAGAGTCTCAACTAGAAACCAACAATGGAAGATTCAGAGTCTCAACTAAGAATTCCAACTTATAAATCACATTCATACTAGAAGCCAACAACTAAAGACCAAATTTCATAAATAGAGTTCATGTGTTATATATCATACCTTTAAGGGGTCCACAAGTACCATGAGCCTTTTGAAATCCTTCTCCATCTAAATGCATCCATTCCAAGACCATTGGGAAGTGGGCATCCCAAGTTCCTTAATTTCTTGTAGGAATTTAATCAAGAGTAGGAAATTGTGACTTTGGCATGTAAGATAAGGTAAACCCATAAAATTCATGAAATGGAATATTTGGAATAGGTGTGTAGACCATTTGTAACTAAATTCAAGTGTCAAATTAATGGAAAAAGATAAATATTAAGAACTAAAAGAAGGATCCAAACCATAAAGGAAAATAAAATATTAACTTAAAACCTCAATGTCAAAACAAGAGTTGAGATAAAATTAGACAAAATGTTAGTAGGAGGAATGATCAAAAAAATTGAAGATACCCATGGTAGATGAGACCAAACAAAGAAATCACATTTTCTTCATCTATGATACCTAATATTCCATACAAATGATCTTATTGGGTGAAATATGGGTTTTCAATATAATGTGACAAGAATATCACCTTAGTACTTTTTGACATCTTTATTCTTGTCGTAAGTCACAATTTCACAAAATCACAAAATTTCTCAAAAAGTTGATAATTTAGGTAATTGATAGTTGATTTGAGATGTGACCTCATTATATTCACTAAAACTTAAATTATGCAATCAATTGAATCATTCAATTAGGTGAAAGTGAAGGGTATTAATGTTTATTCAATTTTCAATTTTTAAAAGTTTAGTATTTTGATTAATCACTAATTCAATTTATATTGGTGGAAGATTTGAGGTAATAGAAAAAATATGTACAAAGATTAAATCTTCATTTTCTCCTATTCTTTCATTATTTCTTTCTTTTTGTACTAGGGTTAAATCTTCATCTAGGTTTGTTGTGTACTTATAAGAAACCTTTATTCCTTAGTATCATGTTCTTGTACATTGTATGGTAACTTTCATGATAAATATTATGTGCATGTCCCTTCCTCCTATCAAATTTTCTTTATGGATATGAGGAAGTTTATTTCTAATTTTTTGGTTTCCTCCTTATCAAAATATTGCTTCAATAATTTAGAAATTATATTTACAAGCTTATCATCTCTCTCATTTTCTTCTCTTATTTGTACCTTAACTTATTCTCTATGATCTATCTTTGTTTATTTGATAATTCTTTTACTACTTGTGCCTAAGACTTGGCTTGTCAATTTGATCTTCTATCTAATTGTATTTTTCCTCCATGTTTTGATTGTAGGATAGATCTCTTTTATTTATAGTGAATATCTTCCTTCTAGAATATTTAATTTAATTTCCTCTACTATTTTAAGTGGTCAAGATCTTATTTTATCATGATCAACTCATGGAGCCCATTTTCCACAATATTTTGCAAGTTATTTACTTTCTCATTAATTATTTTAATCTCTTAATAGTTTCTAGTTGGATTTTTTAATTTCATTCATCTTTTATTCCTCATGTTATCCCTTTGATTTTATAGCTTCAAGCCTCTTTTTTATAACCATTAGTTCATTTATACATAGTCTTGGTGGCCAAAATAGTGGTGTTGACATGGGGCTATAAAGTTCTTGCTTTCTTGGATTTCTTCCTCACTTTATCCTTTGTTTTCTTAGAATGTTTCATCCTTATTATTATTGATATATTATTTACCATCCATCCTTATTTTCCATTATTTTGGTCCTCCAAAGCCAATCCAAGATTCTTGTATGCATTCTCACTCTCTTGTTAGATTCAAAGGGTGACTGGGAGATTTTTTTTCATTTTTCTTTACCTTTGCTTCATCTTGAAGAAATGTACTCAAATTTTCCTTTCCCTTTTATTTTCCATGTGTTTTTTTCCCTACCTATGTTTGTTTCATTTTGGTAGTGGCTATGAGGTGTTATGAGCTATTCTTAGTAAAATAGCTACTTTTTTATTCATTGTTTTCTTAAATTTCTAATTTTTCCTATGCCTTAAAAATCATTTGATATTAAATTCTTACATTCATATAACTATAACTAATACACTTTCACCTTCTTTTGATGAGAATTTATTTCAATCCACTATTGACATTCCTTTTATAATTATATCATCCTTCAAACACTTTCCCTCTTTATAAAATTTTATGTTAAATTATTTCATAAATAATTTCTTAATCTACACCATTATTTAACATATAATTTCCAATTATTAAATCATTCATGCTATAAATCCCTTGATTTGAAAAGAAACGTGTTGTCTTGTTTCCTTCATGGAAGCAACATACTTAGAGAATAATTTTGGTGAATCAAGGATTTCCCATGCCTCATATAGTATATGATGTTTTTCTTCTAATTGATCAATTATCATTTCATGATGCTAAATATAGTTTCCATTGAATATCCTTCAATAATGACTAAATTGATTTTACATGACCACCAATGTTAAGTAATGATGCTTTCCCTTTATTACTAGTTCTAGGAAATAAATCTTAGATGCAACCTTTATCAAGATTTTTTAAGTCTTTAATGGCACATTTTGTACTAGATTTCCCTAGGTTTCCCCTCAAAGAACCATCAAAATTAAAATTTCATCTGGTTTCTTATGGAGGAATCCATCTAATATGATCTCTAGAAGGGTGATATTTGAACCTAAGAATTATAAATTGATAAATATATTAATTTAAATAATTAAAATGTTTAGAAAATTAAATAAAATAGTGAAAATGTTTTGATTATGAAAAACTATGTTAGATGTTGAATGTTTTTTTGTTAATGGTATGAAAATATTATTGATGATTAGATAAATTATTTGAACTACTGAATTCTCTATTTGTCATCCCAAGTAGCATTCAAATTATTAGTGATATTATCTTGTATATACAAATCTAATCTAAGATGCATACTTTATATGTGTGCAACCTATAGGTTCAATATATATGTATCATGTGCACACTTATAAATTTAAATTTTAGAACTATTTTAGATTATGTTTTGTGTGCAATCTAGTAATTTGAATGTTTTGATTATTAAAAACTATGATAGATGTTGAATGTTTTTTTGTTAATGGTATGAAAATATTATTGATGATTAGATGAATTATTTGAATTATTGAATGCTCTATTTGTCATCCCAAGTAGCATTCAAATTACTAGTCATATTATCTTGTATATGAAAATCTAATTTAAGATGCATATTTTATATGTTTGCAACCTATAGGTTCAATATATATATTCCCTAGATCTAGATATATTATTTAAAAAGGTCTCATTGCTCCTTTAGGTGTACATACATATATCATGGAAAATGCATCTGTTCCACCTCCAAAAACATTGTTTACAAATACTACTAATGAGTTTAAGAGATTGAGAGACTCATTAGAAAATGGTAAAAACATAGGGATATATTCAGAAGTTTGCATGTCAATATTACAAAGCCAAGAAAAACTAAGAGATGAACTTGGAAATACTACTAGTGCATATTCCCCTGATAGAGTAGTTGTTATTCTTTCCCACATGCAGGAAGAAGTTCATGATGAGGTTCCCTATAAACAAATGCATGATGTTGTGACCAAAGAAATGATTAAAAACACTTGTTTTCCATTCTATCAGATACCAGTTCACCAAATGTGTAGATCATGCTATGGCCCCATTGATCTACCCATGATTTCTCATAGCACATGGTCAATATCCAAACAATGACCAGATTCCATTATATTTTGTTCAGCAATTGTATGTTGAGGTCCATTTGGGCCTCAAATTCAACTACCTGGACATTCCATCATATGTTGGTTAGGGGCGTGGCAAGATTGCCGATAGGCTCACCTATCGTCGAGCAGATAGATCGGCCCCAGTGTTTAGGGTATTGGTTGGTGAGAGGTCTCCAGCTCTCACCCTAGCTCTAGCCCCCTTAGCAGATCAATTTGTCGTTGCTTCCCAAAAGGAAGTAATTGACAATGTAGGTGACATTGTAGCTGCCACCACTAGGATATCTACTGATCATGTAGGTCAGTATTTGATGTCTAGACATTCACAATGCACACCATTTGCGGCACAGTATAGTAGCATGGATCCTTTTACAATAGTGGTCATCCCTACACCCACACAGCTTGACGAACTTACAGGAGATATGGCATGTAGGACCACATTGTTTGGCTGAGGACCTCTTGGAGGCATATGCCTTCATCACATCAAACTATGGGATCAGTATAGAGTAGGTTAGAGATCGTTTGGCACATGGAGTTCATTCACATCTAGGATCCCATCACTCTCAACCCAACACTAGTGCACATCGGGATCCACCTACAGATCATTCAGCTACTACATGGACTATGGGTTTTACTAAGATGTTGATTGGTCTCAGTTCATCATCGTTGATGCCATCTCACCTACATAGTCCCCTTCACTCATCACTTATGGAACGACATGGGATGGATCATATGGATGTAGATGTTGACTCGTCACTTGACCATTTAGTTGATATGGTGGAGATGACTGTTGCAGAGGACTTAGGTCATCCGATATCAGATGATGTGCATGTATGTGTTCATGTGCATGTTTCAATTCTTTTTTTAATTATTTTTAAATTTTAGTTTTAACTAGATATTCATGAACTAATATATATGTATATATTGTAGGTGGACATACCTCATGTTACTCCTAGCCTTGGTCCAGATCGTGTACATCAACATGACTCTATGAATTCAATTATGCTTCTAGTGGACATGTGAGTTTTAAATTTTTATATATAAATGTGTATATGTACATGCATATGTATGCATAGATCTAGATAGATATGTAAAAATACAAGTACATTCTTAAATAACTTTCATAAAATTTATTTAATATATTATATGTATTTAACACATTGTGTACAAAATTTTATCTGCAGGGCTCGGTATGTCCATCAAAGCAGGGTTCTCATTTAGATGGTCGTTCGACTAGGATTTGACATTCATATTAGGCCCTACACTAGATTTATGATCTTTACTACATGTATTTGTTTATATGATGATCTCTAGTATCCAACATTTGATGATCTCTAACTTACATTTGCTTATATGACATACATACATTTGCTTATTTGATGATCTCTAACTTACATTTGCTTATATGATATACATTTGATCTCTAACATACATTTGCTTATTTGATGACCTCTTTGCTTATAACATGTTTATGTTTATACATTGAATCTATTTACATGTATTTATGTGTTTGCTTATGTTTAAATGTTTATATGATATACATACATTTTCTTATATTCAATATACATACATTTTTCTTATTTGATGATCTCTAACTTACATTTGCTTATAAGATATGCATTTGATCTCTAACATACATTTGCTTATTTGATGACCTCTTTGCTTATAACATGTTTATGTGTAGACATTGAATCTATTTACATGTATGTATGTGTTTGCTTATGTTTAAATGTTTATGTGATATACATACATTTGCTTATATTCAATATGCATACATTTGTTTATTTGGTGATCTATAACTTACATTTGTTTATATGATATACATTTGATCTCTACTAGAATTTTAGGAGAAGACTATTTCATTTTAGCCAAAAATCAATAATGCACATTGAAATAAATTTTGTTGATGTTGAACCCACAAATAAAGACCATCAAAATGGTCCCAAATGTTATTATAGAATCCCCTAGAGTTATGAAACTTTATTTTAGTTCATTTGATCATAACATCCCATTTGATCCTATATTCCCAAAGATAAGGAAATGAATGCACTTTAATGGGTCTTAAGGGGATGTCTAAAGGGGTCATAATAGAACGCCTTAAGGGGGTGTCTAAAAGGGTCATAATAGAACATCTTAAGGGGATTTCTTAAGGGGTCATAATACGTCTAAAGGGGATGTCTTAAGGGGTCTTAAGGGGATGTCTTAAGGGGTCATAATAGAATTTCTTAAGGGGATGTATTAAGGGGTCATAATACAACGTCTTAAGGATATATAATTGATTTAACAATAATGTATGCATGATATTTAGTGATTATACAATTAGACATAAAGTTCCAAAGTAGGAAAACATGCACATTTAACAAAAAAAAAATATAGAATATTGATTTGATACATAGAAGTACATAGAGTATGTTTAATTTTGTAAGTATGTATGTACATATATGTCATCTCAAAAAAATGTTCATAAAATTTGGATGTGCCATCTCAAGAACATCTCAAACTCGTGGCTAGAATGTAGTAGGTCTTCACACCACCTGATATCAAAAAGGTACAAGCAATATCAATGAAATCATCAAAACACACATATTTTAATTTATATAAAACTATATATATGTACAGAACTCAAGTACCTACATTTAAAAGTATTCCACACATGTTTGTAGGTTGAATCCAGGCATCCTCTCCTTTTTGTTTCAAAGTATGAGATCAATGCAATGATGGCTTAAGGATACAAAAAATGACAATAAACCAATTTTAACTATTAATGTCCAAGCAATATCAATATGTAATCAAAACATGTATTTAAATATAATTTAACTAATAATTACCTATTTTTACCAAGTATTCCATGTTGTCTAGGTTGAATCTGCATGGACTAGATCCTTTTGTGATTATGCCTTAAGGATGTATAAAAGGACAATTTAAATCAATTTCAACTAATAACACACTTGACCAATGTCGAAACATGTATTTAATGTATTTAAAAGGACAAAATAAAACTAAAACTATATTTACCTATTTTACTTATTCCATTGTACCATCTGCATCCTCTCTTTTTGCAATGCATCTATGATTGCCTCATGCTCTTCCATAGAAATTGACCATAGCACTTTTTTTGAAGGTCTTCCACATACCGCTCTAGTTTTATATTTGTTGCCACCACCAAATGTGAATAATGTATAATCTTTTTATGTGTTTCATAGTCTTCGAATGCAGGTAGACCATTCTTTCTTCTCAAGTATTTTCGTAGCCAAGTGCCAACAACCACCACCGATCCTATTGGAAAACATGTTCAAAAACGATCATCAAATAAGCTCTCAAAATTTTCTTAAGGGGATCAAAGATGTAACACCCCTTCAATTTATCCTCTGATTTGTTATGTTTTCTTAACAGCATTGATACTTTGTTAGACTTTATTTTATGTTATTGTTATTCTATCGCTGACAGTGGAGCAATGATAGACTATATTGATGTGATGACACATATATGCATGGTGATTATGTTTAATAGGCTTTATGTTTGCATAGATGCTTAGTTGTGATGACATTGCTATATATGCTTATTGTAGTTTAATTGATATATTATTTCGTCAATTGATGTGAAATTTTATTGGTGAAGAGAACGGTATTGCATCACTCACTTGCGAGTGCCCTATGATTTTTGTGATTCTCTCTTCACAGTGTGAATGAATTACTATCTGTATACATGTACGACATTTGCTTGTTTGCAGGATTGCAGGTACAGGACATTAGCTTCACCTGGTTTCACAAGTCTGAGCGTGTCCACTACTCAACAATAATATTGGGAGATAGTAACAGGCTACCTAGTCATACCTTTACCCCAGTATAGTGTGTCGTCAATCGAGTTTTGGTCTTTGCCTTATTATTGTTGTTATGGGTATTTTATTAGTGTGCAAGTTTAATTTGGTAGATTAAATGTGTATTTGATTTAAATATTTAATTAATAGAATCATTGTGGTGAAGGCTTTAGAATAAATAAATTAATTAACTTAATTTAGTTATGTTGTTGAGTAATTTATATTATTAGAAATAAATGGTAATTAAATTAATAAGAGTATTTAAATTGGTTGCAATTAGTAAATTGTTTTATTTTATTTAAATGCATGTGGTTGGAAAATATCTTTAGTTGTTGAGGGAAAAGATATTTTGTTGGGATAACTGTGAGTTAGAAATTTGTGATCTGATTGTTGTAAATTGATTCTCAAAGAAAAATATTGAAGAAAAAGAGAAGAAAGTTGTTTTCACGAGAAGAGTTTTCTTTTGGGGTTTTCGGTGGAAAGAATTTGTTGAGGGAATTGTGGATCGCTCAAAGGTTTTTGTTTTAGAATCTTGCTATAGAATTCTTGGCTATGGTATTGTTGTGTTTCTAGAAAGAGGCAATTGCACTGGAGGAAGCTTTGGCTACATTGGAAAATTGAAGCTACAGAGAAGCTCGGCAACATTTCTTGAGGCAACAGTTCTTCTGGAACAGGTTCCTCTACTATTTTTGTGAATTTTGAATTAAAAAATTATTTTATTACTGTAATGCAAATTGGAAATGTTTAGAAAAATATTTTCAATACTATAGAAGTTCTTGTTTCTTTATTTTTAAAAGATTGCCTAGAAGTTGAACCTCTGTAGAAAACAAGTAAAAATATTCTATGTAAATTGATCATTCAAAATAGATTGACACAAAGGAAATTATAGATCTCTGTAGAAAATCATTATTATGTTTAGTTTCCCTATTTCTTTTAATTATTGGGAAAATGAAATCTCTAAGCTTTCCTGTAAAAAACTTCTTTTGTGAAAATTATTGCCCAATTTTAACCAGTGCTTAGATTAATTTATATGTAAATATATGTATATATATATATTGGAATATATATGTACATATACATATATATTTTTTATATAAATTTTAATATTTGAATATAAGTTTGTAAATTTCCTAAGGAAATTATATTTTAAACGAAATTGAAAGAGGCGGAATTTTAATCGCGGTACGCGATTTTGAAATTGCAAGTTTTAGTCTTTTTTAGTGAATATGTTAATGGTATGGGGGTTGGAGCTTTCCCCACAGTCGTCCCCATAGGGGAGGCATCTGTGAGGGCAACGCTGCCTACACAGTCGCGGCCCCAACTGGGGTTTTGGCCATGAACAGCCGCGCCAGTTCTGAGTTCGTTTGTTTTGTTTTTAATACATGTATAATATATAATATGTGTATATATATTATATACATGATATATTTAATACATGTTATTTTAATGTGTATGTTATATATTATGTATATACTATATATATATTATATTGGAAATTTGGTATTGTAATTAATTTTAAATGAATTTCGTAAAAGTATAATTAAACAATTAAATAATACATATTAATATATTTATTTAATGTCTAAATTTTTACAATAAATGGTTACTAGCATGATTAATTAAATTAAATGATTTAATTATTTTATTGGGAATTTGAGTTAATTTAATGAGTACTTGAGAAAACTAAAAGACAAACAATTAGTTTCCTTCGTTGTTGATTTGTAAGTTGGGATTACATTTAAATGGTGCATTTTAATATGTGAAATTGATTGTAATGGATTTAGGAAATCTGAATGATAGCATTTCTTTAATTGCTTGAAGATGTATTTATTAAGCATGTGTTTCTGTAATTGTAAACTAGGGGGAGTATTTGTTTTTTTATGAGAATCTAAGTCTTCCAGAGTTGTGAATTGTAATAAGGGGTTGTTGTAATTTTAGTCACCCTTTGAGTCTTTCTTGGGTAGTGCACATTTTGGATTCAATATTGGACATCTATAGGGATGTGTTACTTTTTGAGGAGTATTGGTTAATGTTGTCAGTTCTTGGTGCATTGTCTACCCTTGGCATGTGGTTTTTGAGTTATGTGTTGTCGATAGGGGAGTGGCTTTCAACTAGGACCAGGACTCAAAGTGGTCCCAGGACAACTCATGTGGAAGTCAGTATAATCAAGTGGTAATTAAATAATCTATTAGCTTAACACATTTAACAAGATAATTAGCCTTGCTCATTGGCTCAAGGGATTGTATGAGACTTGAGATGAGTCAAGAAGACCTAGAATGGCTAGATCATTATCTTGTCTTCTTGAAAGATAATCGATTCTGCACTGGTGTGCATGTGGGGCCAAAATCGTGAAAGGTTACCAGGATAACCCTAGAGGGGGGTCGGGACCTAGGAAGATCTCCTTGGACAACCAATGCAACCTTTGTGATGACACTCCTCCTATGACAATAGTTGATTTATTTGTATTGTGTTTATTATTGATTCAGTGATTTTGGAAGCTATGTGACCATTGTCCTTGTTACTTGTATTGTGAGTATTTTGTATGTTGCCTGTGTCTAGAGGTACTAGTAGGTTGTCTTGGTTACCTATTACTATCTCCTAGCATGGGGGTTGGGCCTATGGGTACCATATGGTTGGGTGGCCTACACCTTACACTATTGAGTTTCTCTTTCTAATTGTGATGGCAGAATCTTCTTGTTTGAGGAGCTTGTGTGGTTCTTTGGAGTTGTTCATCTCTTTCTTCATTATAACTGTGGATCATTATGTATAATTGTAATACCTCATTTGTATCAAGGTGAACCTTTGTGATGTAATTGTAATAATATTTATGATCTATTCATTATTGGATTTAATGGTGTATTGGATGTTATGTGGTGTTGTATCTGTGGAAATGTGTTCAATACATTTCTATGTGTTAGATTTATCTTGCAATGGTTTAATGTTTTGTTGTATGTTGTATCTTGGGTTTAATATTCATATGTTATGGTTGGTTTAAATTTTATAAGTAATGGGTTTACATGTAGACGTGTTGTGTAGCCTAGAGGATGTATGTGGTTAGAGTAGGATACTTTACTCGTCTTGTTATACTTTTTAAGAAAAAAAATTGGTTGGGCTTTCGCAGTGTTGCATCGTCCTGTAGGTTGCAGAACGGGGTTTTACACTTGGTATTAGAGCCTAGGTTTAAACACTGGTAACTCTGGGTTAATTTAGAAACCATTAAGTTGTTTGTGTAGGATTTAAGTTGCATATCTTGTTTCACACCTTGGTGTGTTCATGTAGGATCATACCACCAAGGAGAGGTCGAGGCCATGGTCATGGCCATGGAGGTAGACATGGGGGTAGTCAACAGAGCTCACCTCTGCATGTTTCTCATTATTCTAACTGTGAGGAGCAATAGGCTTCTCAGAACATTCTGGGAGGCGGTGTTCAGGATCCAGGTCCACCAGGGATCAAGGGTGCACAGTTGTGTCAGTTATTGGAGGAGACTCTTATTTGTCTTGGGCAAAGGCAGGAGGTCGATCAGATTGTTGTTAGAGAGAGGGATGTACCAACTCAATCAGATGCAGTTGTAGTTGCACATATGAGGGATTTACTTAAGGCTCGACCTCCCATATTTGATGGATCAGGCAACGGTTTAGAGGCAGAGACCTGGCTGATTGACCTGAACAAATGCTTTGCTATGCACCCATATGGTAGCAATACTAGAGACAGATGTGCGATTATGCACTTGAGAGGGTTTTTCTCCACATGGTGGAGATTGGAGAAGCAAAAGCTCCATATTGATATTGGTATCGTATCTTGGGAGATGTTTCTTGAGAGGTTTGTGTCAAATTTCTCTCAGATCATTGGCGACAATGCTGTGGGGATGAGTTCCACACTCTATGGCAAATGACTATGTCAGTGGAGCTTTATGAGCATCAATTTTTACGAGCTCAAACAATATGCAGGAATAGGTGATGACGAGGGCATGTTGGTGCAGCACTTTCTTAGGGGCTTAAATGCCCGAATCAGTGGAGGTGTGTGGGTTTTCGAACCCAAGACCATGGAGGCGGTGGTGGATAAGGCCAAACTTATTGAGGATAATTTGGCTATGGCCTTAGGTGGTCATGTTGGAGTATAGGTGGGTAGCACTTCAGCCACAGGGACTAGTGCATGTAGTGGACAGCCGCAGGGAGCTAGACCACCCAAGGCATAGCAGACACCAGCACAAAGTGGACAATACCAAAACTCTCAGGGAAAACGAAAGGATTTTCCACCTAGATAGAATGGAAAATATCAAGAAGGGGGTGATCGAAATTGGAGGCATGTTAAACGCTTCAGTGACGCTCAACCAGCACAGAGTTCTCAGTCTACCTATAGGGGTAGTGTTCAGCAGTCCAGTGCACTGTTTGGAGGTAGTTGCCCACGGTCTAGTGTACCTTCAGGTGATAGGGACTTCAGTAGAGGTACTAGTTGTTTCGCTTGTGGCTAGAAGGGTCACATAGCACAACAGTGTCCCAATAAGGACACATCTAGATATACTCAGAGGCCAGTAGCTTCGGAGCCGACAGTAGGTGATGTTGGTAGATCACATAGGGCATTTACCATGGTGGATAACCGCCAAGACGAGCACCAAGGAGTTGTTGGTGAGGTTTCTGGTGGAGGACAGGCATCATTCTTTGGGAACCGTGCACATCCTTCAACGTCGGGAGTTGATCCCCAGGGGTCGAGATACTAATACTTCTGCTACATGGGAAGATGCTACCAAGATGAGGGAGCTTTGCCCTTACTTGGTCGCAAGCTTTCCAGAGTAAGCCTGATCCTAGGGGGAGGATGTAACACCCCTCCGATTTGTCCTCTGATTTGCTATGTTTTCTTAACAGCTCTGATACTTTGTTAGACTTTATTTTATGTTATTGTTACTCTATTGCTGAAAATGGAGTGATGATAGACTATATTAATGTGATGACACATATATGCATGGTGATTATGTTTAATAGGCTTTATGTTTGCATAGATGCTTAGTTGTGATGACATTGCTATATATGCTTATTGTATTTTAATTGATATATTATCTCGTCAGTTGATGTGACATTATATTGGTGAAGAGAATGGTATTGTATCACTCGCTTGTGAGTGCCCTGTGATTTCTGTGATTCTCTCTTCATGGTGTGAATGAATTACTATCTGTATACATGTACGACATTTGCTTGTTTGCAGGATTGCAGGTATAGGACATTAGCTTCACCTGGTTTCACAGGTTTGAGCATGTCCACTACTCAACAGTAATATTGGGAGATAGTAACAGGCTACCTAGTCATACCTTTACCCCAGTACAGTGTGTCGTCAGTCGAGTTTTGGTCTTTGCCTTATTATTGTTGTTATGGGTATTTTATTAGTGTGCAAGTTTAATTTGGTAGATTAAATGGGTATTTGATTTAAATATTTAATTAATAGAATCATTATGGTGAAGGCTTTAGAATAAATAAATTAATTAACTTAATTTAGTTATGTTGTTGAGTAATTTATATTATTAGAAATAAATGGTAATTAAATTAATAAGAGTATTTAAATTGGTTGCAATTAGTAAATTGTTTTATTTTATTTAAATGCATGTGGTTGGAAAATATCTTTAGTTGTTGAGGGAAAAGATATTTTGTTGGGATAACTGTGAGTTAGAAATTTGTGATCTGATTGTTGTAAATTGATTCTCGGAGAAAAATATTGAAGAAAAAGAGAAGAAAGTTGTTTTCACAGGAAGAGTTTTCTTTTTGGGGTTTTTGGTGGAAAGAATTTGCTGAGGAAATTGTGGATTTCTCAGAGGTTTTTGTTTTAGAATCTTGTTGTAGAATTCTTGGTTGTGGTATTGTTGTGTTTCTGGAAAGAGGCAATTGCACTAGAGGAAGCTTTGGCTACATTGGAAAATTGAAGCTACAGAGAAGCTCAGCAACATTTCTTGAGGCAACAGTTCTTCTGGAACAGGTTCCTTTATTATTTTTGTGAATTTTGAATTGAAAAGTTATTTTATTATTGTAATGCAAATTGGAAATTTTTAGGAAAATATTTTCAATACTGTAGAAGTTCTTGTTTCTTTATTTTTAAAAGATTGCCTGGAAGTTGAACCTCTGTAGAAAACAAGTAAAAATCTTTTGTGTAAATTGATCATTCAAAATAGATTGACACAAAGGAAATTATAGATCTCTGTAGAAAATCATTATTCTGTTTAGTTTCCCTATTTCTTTTAATTATTACGAAAATGAAATCTCTGAGCTTTCATTTAGAAAACTTCTTCTGCGAAAATTATTCCCCAATTTTAACCAATGTTTGGATTAATTTATATGTAAATAAATATATATATACATATATATTGGAATATATATGTACATATACATATATATTTTATATAAATTTTAATATTTGAATATAAGTTTATAAATTTCCTAAGGAAATTATATTTTAAACGAAATTGAGAGAGGCAAAATTTTAATTGTTGTACGCAATTTTGAAATCGCAGGTTTTAGTTTTTTTTAGTGAATATGTTAATGGTATGGGGGCTGGAGCTTTCCCCATAGCCATCCCCATAGGGGAGGCAGCTGTGAGGGCAGCGCTGCCTACACAGCTGTGGCCCCAACTGGGGTTTCGGCCATGAACAGCGGCGCTAGTTTTGAGTTCGTTTGTTTTGTTTTTAATATGTATAATATATAATATGTGTATATATATTATATACATGATATATTTAATACATGTTATTTTAATGTGTATGTTATATATTATGTATATTATATATATATATATTATATTGGAAATTTGGTATTGTAGTTAATTTTAAATGAATTTGGTAAAAGTACAATTGTTTAATTAAATAATATATTTATATGTATATATATAATTATATATATATATTAAATATATTTATTTAATGTCTGAATTTTACAATCAATGGTTACTAGCATGATTAATTAAATTAAATGATTTAATTGTTTTATTGGGAATTTGAGTTAATTTAATGAGTGCTTGCGAAAACTAAAAGACAAACAATTAGTTTCCTTTGCTATTGATTTGTAAGTTGGGGTTACATTTAAATGGTGCGTTTTAATATGCGAAATTGATTGTAATGGATTTAGGAAATCCGAATGATAGCATTTCTTTAATTGCTTGAAGATGTATTTATTAAGCACGTGTTTTTGTAATTTTAAACTGGGGGGAGTATTTATTTTTATGTGAATCTAAGTCTTCCAAAGTTGTGAATTGTAATAAGGGGTTGTAATTTTAGCACCCTTTGAGTCTTTCTTGGGTAGTGCACGTTTTGGATTTAGTATTGGACATCCATAGGGATGTGTTACCTTTTGAGGAGTATTGGTTAATGTTGTCAGTTCTTGGTGCATTGTCTACCCTTGGTATGTAGTTTGAGTTATGTGTTGTCGATAGGGGAGTGGTTTCAAGCGAGGTTCGGGACTCAAAGTGGTCCTAGGACAACTTGTGTGGAAGTCAATATAATCAAGTGGTAATTAAATAATTTATTAGCTTAACACATTTAACAAGATAATTAGCCTCGCTCATTGGCTCAAGGGCTTGTATGAGACTTGAGTTGAGTCGAGAAGGCCTAGAATGGCTAGATCGTTATCTTGTCTTCTCGAAAGATAACCGATTCTGCACTGGTGTGCATGTGGGGCCGGAATCGTGAAAGGTTACTAGGATAACCCTAGAGGGGGGCCGGGACCTAGGAAGATCTCCTTTGGACAACCAATGCAACCTTTGTGATGACACTCCTCCTATGACAACAGTTGGTTTATTTGTATTGTGTTTATTATTGATTCAGTGATTCTGGAAGCTATGTGACCATTGCCCTTGTTACTTGTATTATGAGTATTTTGTATGTTGCCTGTGTCTAGAGGTAGTAGGTTGTCTTGGTTACCTATTACTATCTCCTAGCACGGGGGTTGGGCCTATGGGTACCATATGGTTGGGTGGTGTGCACCTTACACTGTTGAGTTTCTCTTTCTGATTATGATGGCAGAATCTTCTTGTTCGAGGAGCTTGTGTGGTTCTTTGGAGTTGTTCATCTCTTTCTTCATTATAACTGTGGATCATTATGTATAATTGTAATACCTCATTTGTATCGAGGTGAACCTTTGTGATGTAATTGTAATAATATTTATGATCTATTCATTATTGGATTTAATGGTGTATTGGATGTTATGTGGTGTTGTATCTGTGGAAATATGTTCAATACATCTCTATGTGTTAGATTTATCTTGCAATGGTTAATGTTTTGTTGTATGTTGTATCTTGGGTTTAATATTCATATGCTAAGGTTGGTTTAAATTTTATAAGTAATGGGTTTACATGTAGACATGTT
>VDFB02263812.1:0-19650 GCA_007258455.2 Sequoia sempervirens
AATGTTTTGATGGAATTGTGGTCTTGTGTTTCCATACCATGATACCACCATTCATGGGCCAACCCCTCAAGATGTAAGGTTGCGAATTTGATGGCTTCTCCTTCATACATGGGATTCAGAGAGAAATGTGTCTAATTTTTTTGCAGCCAAGCCCTTGCTGATGAACTCCCACATCCATCAAAAATTGGAATGGTGATCTTGCCCAAGTGATGTTGGATGTCCTTCCTATCTTCATACCTTCACCTCCTATGCCCTCTTCTTGTTTTCATGTCATGGAATTTTGTGAAGGTCATATCTCTACGAATGGCTGCACTTAAAGCATGGTTTTCGTTATGCAACCTGGCAATATCATCCTCTTCCTCAGGTGGTGCTTCTGGCTCATTTTTTGCCTCTTGGTCTAGGAGTTTGGCTTTGAAAAACTTAGTAGAGGCTGCTGGTTTTATCACACCTGAGCTGTTGCTCTCGGTACCATTCTGCATTGTCTTACTAGCATCTAGTTGTTGGTTCAATCCTCTCAACAGCTGGACCATTTCCACCATGGTTTCCTTCATGCTGGATTGGAACTCCCTGGATTCTTTGACAAACTGTTGTCCTTCATCGTCTTTGTCCCCCATGGCTTTCTTCTTCTCTCTGAGATGATATCTCAGATCCCTGTCGCTCATGAAACAAACACACAAGTTGGCAGGAAGCCAAGCTTTGATACCACTGAAATATACTAGGCACAGATTGAGCACGGACAACAAAAATACACCAACTCATCTATACTGGTTTTTAGCACAAAAATTGATTAATATGATGACAAGACACTGCAATGAACATGTGCAGTAACAAAATATATGCTCACAAAATGTTAACAATCAAAATTACATTACATTGCAATAGTTTCTAATGATTTAGTTTGAATACATGAACCCAAATCTGCATATAACCATTAAAGGTAGTTGCGACTGAGCATATAGGATGGTATGGTTGTTGTAATGCACACCAACAGACCTGTAGCCATCGTGAGGTTTGCTCTAGGTCTACATAGTGATTCGATTAGGAATGCCAGACGAATAGATGGAGATTGATATTGCACAAAATGCTCACATACATTGCACCAGGGGAAATCTTGACTCAAGGGTGATGGGTTGTTGGTTAGATAGTCGAATTTAGTAGTTGCAGACCAGTTTGAAATTCCTGATTGTCATGACCAACTATCAATTCAGAGCTCTCATGTTGATAACGTAGATTCCATTGCTATACCCAACAAATACCCAATCGTGGGGATCTCTCTCTCATGACGCTATCAGTCGGGGGTGATTGATAGTGTCCTCGTAAACTGCCTGGTGCTCGACTAGTGAATATCGTGCTTTCCCAGAGTGAGCAGATTAGGTATTCGATGTGTTGCACCAGTGTAGAGACGGGTGAGCGACGATGTGGAATTATCCAAAATAGGATGACAGGATGATTGTGCCCTTGATAGCAGCGCAAACTCAGTCTTCACTATGTTGGGAAGGCTCGCACCAAAGTCAGAAGTTTGGCGATGAGAGCATCGAGTAAGGCGTGAGCCAGGATGGCTCCGCCACTTACTCAGTTATCATTGCTTGCTTGTGATATTGCTTGACTTAGAATCTCCCGCCTTGTGATATCGCTCCACCTATATTCACGAACTGAATTAGAGAATGCAACTTAACGGATTTGTAAAGCAAGACTCAAGGATGCTCGGTGAGGGAGGTTGTCCCACCTAGGCGAAAGCATGAGGTTTCCGTCCCTAGTGCTCCAGACCAATGTCCGTCCAAGAATCTGATTATCCACTCATGAGGAAAGGAATCGAGATATATAGCAATTTAGAGTGCCTTCCCAAATGGGTCAGCCACTAGAGATAATTAAAATTTAAATATTATTAATTTAATAATTTAAATTTATATTAATATTATTATTAAAATATTAAATGTAGATGGAGTGTTTAAAAACACTGTTTTCCTCCGAAATTGAGATAGGTCTCAATCGGGGATGGGGACATGACAAGGAGGGAAAAAAGGGAAATAAAATAAGAATATATTACTTAAGGAGGTTGGCCTTGATAAGGTTATTTTGGGAGGGCTATAAAAGAAAGTAAAGTGCAAGTCATTTGGCATCCATTCATATCGAATTTCATTTTTGGAGATTCTTCTCTTGGTTGCAACTTTGGTTGGGCTTCATTCCGAGGACAAAAACCCTTGTGAATGTGGTGAGTTGGACGAAACCATAGCTCACCTTGTGGAGAACTCATGACGGAGTTCTAATTGCACTTCATTGGAGACAATTGGAGGCTTGGAGCATCATTGCAAATCAGATTTTTTTTTCTTTTTAGAAAAGGTGCAATGCACCTATATTATTAAGGGTAAACGCTTTTGACCGGAGCTATGAACCGGGTACAAGAAACCACAAGATACTACCAAACCCATGAGCACAATGGCCCAGCAAAGGCACAAGCCCTGTGAGCACTTTGGCCCAGCGAGGGTTTGAACCCTGGTGGCCGTCACTACAACCAAGCGACTTGACCACCGAACCACACCCTTATCGGCAATCATTGCAAATCAGATTTGAAGATCAGATTTGGAGCAGAATTATTGTGGCATTGTGTGAGCAGATTGCATTAGGGTTTTGCCCTAATTTGGAGCGCCACTTGGAGCAGACCTGAGCGCCCACCTTTGGAAGGCGATTTTGCATATTTGGAGCAGCAAATTCTAAGCACTTGCCAAGGAGGAATTTCGTCCATCTAGGGTTTGATATTTGAAGACTATTTTGCATGTATTTGGTATGTATAATCATAGTTTGGGATCTGATTTATAGAGCAGAAATCTGGGCATATGTCTGGCATGTTTGAGCCCATGAATTTATTGTTAATTCAATCCAGAATATTCAGTTTGTAACAGTAGAAGTTGTCTACAAAATCAGGTATACCCTATCGGTTTTGAAAATAAAATTAAGGCAAATCCAGCCTAGAGATAATATAGTAGTATAAAACGATTATCCCTGTCAGCACGAAGTGGCCACATTCGTTGATACAATAGGTCAAAAGGATCGAGTTCTTGAGAGAGAGGGAAAAGAAGAAAATTGAAGCTGAATCATCTCGGATAGGGGGCAAAGGTAAAAAGATGTCTGATAGAGGTAAACAATGTGATGCTTTCATGAGGGCCTAGGAGCAAATTGCTCAAATGCAAGAGAAAATTGCCAAACAGTAGGAGCAAACAACGCAGATGATGAACATGTTGATGCAGACCATGAATAATGTGAATAACACTGTCAGATCTGCACAAAATAATGGTACAAAAAGCAATCACTCTAATCAGAATGGAACTGAAATTCAGAGCAGCAGGGCTACTAGGCCCACACAGCCATCATTCTTGCCTAGAAATGGACCCAAAAATGAGGAAGAAGAGCTGAATCATGCTGGGGTGATGTTAATTCAAGCATAGATGCCTATGCACAGCTTGATCCGAATGTGAGATGCCAAATCCCATTTATACAGTTTCACAATGCAAGGAGTGGATCAAGAGAGAGACAACCAGTGCAACAATCCAACAGAGACATGCAGCATAGGGTGAGCAAGCTGACTCTCCCAACTTTTGATGGCTTGGGGAAGGTCAGTGCATGAGCTTGGGTACAAAACTGGATACACACCTCTCACTTAGCACTATGATAGAAGAGGAAGATTTAGAAACTGCTAAGGAGGAGATCAAAGGGTAGGAGCTAGAAGAATCATCCTTGAAAGAAGAAGAGCCCAAGAGGATGGAACTTGAAATAGTGAGGGGTACATCAGAGCTAGACTCACAAGAGGAGGAAGTTGTAGAGCAGGAAGAAAAATCGAAGCTACAAAACATCATAGAGCAAGAACAAGAGGTCCCCAATCACCAAGTTGAAGGTGAAGATTCCTTGTTGATTTCTAATGTTTGTGCATATCAGCAAAAGATCGATGAGCATTTTGTTCGCAACCAAAGCATAGGGCATGTGGACTCTTTGTTTCAAGTTCCAAATTTTCCATATCCCGGTGATCCCTTGAGGGTCAAAGAAGATAGACACATTGGTGCTGCATTACAATCCTCCCTTGAGGGTCAATTTTTTGATGCTTATTTGGGAATGCATGAAGATGGGAATCCAAGAAAGAGAGATCTGTATAACTACATCAGAAAATTGAGAAGAGAAGAAGAAAAGTAAGAAGTTATCCAAAAGAGCATTGAGAAAAAAGAAAAGAAGGAATAAAAGAAAGAAGAATTGCTTCCTTGTGATTTGTAGCTTATGGGTGATCCTAAGAAGAGGAGAGAACGGCATTGCTTCACTTGCCTAGAAGCTTGGACACCTAGACATAAATGTGGAAGCCCTAAAGAAGATGAAGCCATGCTCACAATTTCACTTCAGCAGAATGATGATATGGACAAAGAAGAACCACTTCATGCATCCACAAGTGAGGGGCACATGAGTTTTCATGACAACAATAAGGTTGAAGGGTATGTTGTTATAGAGTTTGCCAAGCGAGCAATGACTGATCAGCCACATGAAGGTATAAATTCTTTTGATGATCCATTATTTGAGCATAGCATTGTCTCACCATCTGTACATAGTACTTGCAAGGGATCAAATTGTGAGTTGGGTGAACTTGAAGGTGATATTGTTAATACATATGAAGGCATTTTGTTATGTGATGAGCAAAATGACTTGGATAAATTAGATCAAAGACATTAGCATGGCAAGGGTTGAAATTCAATGAAGGTACAACTTGCAGCCATAGGATAGAAGCTATGACAAGTAATATACTTGGTTTTCAGCTGGATACATCTCTTGGACCAGCACGTGATGATGAACATCCAACAATGAAGGAAGATGAACTTGAGTTCCATGAAGACACCACAAGAAGGTACAGTGACAGTTCTGATTTTCTAATTATGAACGTCAGTCCATTATCTTCACATAATCGTGAGGTGATAGACAAATCATATAAGGATGATAGTGGTAAGAAACCCTACCTTGTTGATACTCAAGATTTGATGGCTAAGCATGAGGTAACGGTTGTGGATCCAAGCCACAAACAATCTGATTTTGTGCATCATAGCATAGAAGATGTAAAGAGTGAAGATCACATAGGGAATACTGAGGGTGGAGGGGCAGGGGTGAATCAGTATTTCAGAACTTTTAAAACTTTAAACCAGATTCAACATGTAAATCAGAAATCAGAATATTAAAAGCATCATAAAACACCATCAACAAGATAAACACCAGGATTACGTGGAAAACCCTTTCAGGTAAAAAACCACGGAAAAATATTGCTTTTATTTATCTCCAAAGGGCACCAACCCTGTTACATAAGTGAGCACCAACTTCCACGAATCACCAACTTCGATTTCATTTAGTGAGCACCAACCCATTGAGAGCATCAACCCTCCTTCGAAGCACCAACTCCGAAAACACCGAAGCACCAACTCCAGTGGCTGAAGCACCAACTCCAGTCTTTGTAAACAAATCTGTAAACGCTGATTCAAGCAATGCCTTCACATGAACTGTGAGGCCCACACTCACATACGCTGTTCAAATCAATTTCTGATTCTCAACACAAATACACTTTACTTATCACGACTCCGTTATGCTCAGAAATCTTCTTACACTGACCTCAGAAAGAACATTCAACAATCCCTCATCTGCTCAACAAGAATACCAAGCTGCACCTCTTCATTCAAAACAAAACAGAGAAAGCAAATACAGATACTCAGAAAACTTCACCAGACTGAGGCTTATGCAATAAAAGGCTCTCCACATATCTTCAGTCTTCACATAGGGTCCCAAAATAAAACACAGCCAGATACATACCATCGAGCACACATAAAATGCTTATACAAACTCAAAAAATCATCTCTTCATCCTCTTCACATCATCCACACCATGAGAAATATCACAGTATTTCTGTCACAGGTTTTCTTTTCATTGCTGCATATCTATGCTAATAGAAGTGATTGCTACTTTTGTATTCAAAACATCATGCTACAACTGCCATACAAATAGATGTAGACATAAAACTGACTCCAATATCCTTTGCACCAACAATAAGCCACCTCATAAAACTATTACTCAGGTGAGTAATGTCAGTCCGCCCACATTAAGCATTATGCAGCCTCAACAATTGAAGTCTACCATATATGAACAGTAGCAATAGTAGCCTCAACTCATACATAATACCTTCAATATATATAACGAGCTTCACATGTAACCACCCTTCACTCGATAGGCACAAGAAAGTCTTCTTTTCACAGCGGACTCATCAAAAACATCTTTGAAAGAAACGTCTTCTTCAGATATATTACCCAGGCAGAGGATAAGCAAAGATCATGATATTTTCCAGCCATAATAGAAACGTCTATACCAAACATTAAATCAAAACCAAACTTTAATCCAACTGCCCTGTTTAAAATCTAAAACCGTCCTCATTAATTTCTGTTGACTTCCTTCAGAAAATGATATAAAGAAGCCGCTCCAAAAAAAAAAACTTCTGAGATAGAAACATCTCTGCCATTCCT
The DNA here is from genome assembly GCA_007258455.2 of Sequoia sempervirens. Taxonomy (NCBI): domain Eukaryota; kingdom Viridiplantae; phylum Streptophyta; class Pinopsida; order Cupressales; family Cupressaceae; genus Sequoia; species Sequoia sempervirens. Next base: position 6,531 of record VDFB02263812.1, read on the forward strand.
CAAAAGGTTCTGACATCAATCAGATTTTCTTTAACAAGGAGGACGACCTTTTACATCCAAGGATAGAAGATGTTCACGACTTTATAATTTTCTCTATTTCCGTCTGACATAAAAATGACTCCTGAAGACACCAACAATGATAATAGTTGTAGCCGTCATCATGAAAATAAACTAAGTGAATGTGTTCAAAAACATTGACATCTGTAGCCGCAGCAATTCACATCCTGTAGCCGTTACAATAAATAAATTCTGAAAAGCCTGAAGCCGTCGCCCATCATAGGAAATCCAATATTATTTAGCCACCATGTATCCTCTGGAAATAAAGAGACGCACACAGTAAAGTTGCAGCTAATAATAGAGGCACTGTTTCACATACAAAAGTTAAATCTGTTACCAATAAATTCACCAGAACGAGCTGCCAGAAAAGATGATAAAGGATTCAATATCGAATAAAAGCCTTCACCACGTCAGAGGTTGCCATATGCCTGAAATAATATTAATTGCTGCCATGACTCAACTATTTCAAAGCCAGCTCATAAGAGGAACGATCCTCAAAACTTTTTTGTCTTATATAGAAATCGAGCCTCATAAAATATATTTAATTTAAACTCAGAAAGATATAAATCATAGCCACCTCATCCATTCTGCCGTCTCACTAAAGGAAAGACTTTTTCAAAGCTTTCTCAAACTGTCATAAAGCTGACACACAAACTCTTTGTCTTTTATCGACCCCCACAAAAAATAATCCATCCCCATAAAACTTTGAAAGCAAGTGTATGCCACGTAGACATGGGATATTAGACCAAGAGAAGACTTTTGAAACAGCTGTCCAATTGACAAGTATGCTCACTAAAAAAGCTGATGTAGACAAGCAACCAGCTGAAGCATACATCCAGGCAGGTCAAGCAGGTCAAGCAGGTCAAGCACCTCAAGTAGGCAACCAGGTAGCTCAACCTAGACATCAATGATAAACTTATTCCAACAAAGAGGACTCAAAGCATGTGTGATGAGTGGCTAAGGAGGGCTAGGGAAGCCAAGTTGTTGGCTGCTCAAGCAAAACAACACCTACAAAATATTAGGGAACAATTCAGTCACATGGATCATGAGAGGCAGCAGCGAGATACATTTATTCGTCAATCTCTAATACCTCCAAGGGAAGAAACTATGATGGTTGAACCTCTACAGGATTATGATGGTAGAAAATGAAGACCAATCAGATTCGCATGAACTTGTTGAGAGGTATGATTTTGAAAACAAATCAGAAAATTTATTCTGTGCAAATGGCTTTAATCATAGGGTTCATGAAACACATCATTAGGAGAGCCAATTGAAGGCTCAACTCAAGGTTAAGGAGGTGGAAGTTGTGCATATGCTTTTTGGACCAGCAAATAATGATTGTTCTGCATATGTAGAGAAGAACATTTGTGATTCAGATTTGGTTAAGAGTTTTAGCATTCTTGGAGAGCTCCATGAGCCTACTCATGTTTTGACGCCATGCTATCATGATGATGATCCTTTGAGTGAACACAATGCTGTCCCAGCTTGAAAACTTGAAGGAGATGTCATGGAGGTATCGGATTTGGAGTTGTATGTTCATGAGGATGTTGAATTTGAGCTGGATTATAGTCCAAGACATGGAAATGAGCATGAGAGCAGAAAACAATCTATTGGTTTTCAGCTCACTCCTTGATGATTGATGGCTGTTCCATGTTTCTGATCATGGAGTTTTCAGACCGTACATTGATGTTTGCAGCTGTTTGGATGGATTGTGTGCATGGGATTGTCACTACAGCGTTGCATGATGATGAGACCCTATCATCTTATGGCAACAAAAGCATTTTTAGAATGATCATAGGTCTGATTTTTAGTTTTCCTAGTGCTGTTCTGATTTATACCAGCAGCCTAGATTGGGTATACATGCTTGATTATGCACATATGATAGATATTTTTCATGTCCATATGGGACAATTCAGATTTAGATGGATAGTTGGTGATGAAAACATGCTGAGAGATGCTTATCTCTTCATTTTCAGTTGCTGTGATGGTGTAATAACTTGGAATCTCGGTATTGGTGTGGTTGATACAATACTTCACAGGGATCTTGATGAGTTGCTTCACAATTTTTGGTTGAGTGATATTTGTACCAGAGTGGAGCAGCGAAACGTTTGGTGTAGGTGGTTGTGCTTTAGAGGTCATGATTATGATATCACCTATCACATGTTGCTACATAGACAGATTACATGGAGGAGGAGCATAATTTCAGAGGTTGAGGGATGGAGTGAATTTGAGTTTGAATATGTATGGACGGTATTGTTTCAATTCTGGCCATTGGAACTCACTTTGCATACTATTCTTCATATTCACTATGGGAGGAGTAGCCACAAGTTGAGGAATAGGGTGATCATGGAGTACTTGACTAGTTGGAGAAGCTTGCCACTTGAGGATGTTTTGCAATATCCAGGCTTGCAATTGCTTGCCTTGCTTGTGGGAAAGCAAATCTGTGAAGGGAGGGTTTCTCAATGGATGGAAAACCCTTTTTAATCCTTGTAATGTCCCCCTTTTCCTGCCCTAAATCCACCCTATTTTAGTAGTGTTTTTATTTTTAAACACTAGTATATATATTATATAATATTAAAATATAAATAATATAAAATAAATAAATAAATAATAAATAAAATAAAATAAGATTACTTTATTGTGGTCAGCCAAATTTGAAGGAGAAAAATAAGATAAATCCAAATAAATTTCCCTTGAGGTGGACGACCTACTGAGAGGTCAAGAAATGAAATATTTAATGCCATAAGTGGTTTGCCCTACTTGGAGAAAGGAATGAAAAATAAAATAAAATATTTTATTTGTGTTTTTGGGAGCTTAGCATGCCTTGCTTGGGGTCAGCCCTAAGGAGGAGGGAAAAAGGGAAATAAAATAAGAATATATTGCTTAAGGAGGCCGGCCTTGATAAGGTTATTTTGGGAGGGCTATAAAAGAAAGTAAAGTGCAAGTCATTTGGCATCCATTCATATCGAATTTCATTTTTGGAGATTCTTCTCTTGGCTGCAACTTTGGTTGGGCTTCATTCCAAGGACAAAAACCCTTGTGAATGTGGTGAGTTGGACAAAACCCTAGCTCACCTTGTGGAGAACTCATGACGGGGTTCTAATTGCACTTCATTGGAGACAATTGGAGGCTTGGAGCATCATTGCAAATCAGTTTTGAAGATCAGATTTAGAGCAGAATTATTGTGGCATTGTGTGAGCAGATTGCATTAGGGTTTTGCCCTAATTTGGGGCGCCACTTGGAGCAGACCTGAGCGCCCACCTTTGGAGGACAATTTTGCATATTTGGAGCAGAAATCCCTAAGCACTTGCCAAGGAGGAATTTCACCCATCTAGGGTTTGATATTTGAAGACTATTTTGCATGTATTTGGTATTTATAATCATAGTTTTAGATCTGATTTATAGAGCAGAAATCTGGGCATATGTCTGGCATGTTTGAGCCCATGAATTCATTGTAAACTCAGTCCAGAATATTCATTTTGTAACAGCAGAAGTTATTTACAAAAAATCAGATTTGTATGTTGCATTTGGATGCCCTATCTTGTGTTTTTATGGTGGATTTCTTGTTTGATACGAATATCAATTGATAACATCATTTGGCATGTTTATTTCTCATGTTTGGGCACTTGTATGTTCGCTGTGATATTTTGTTTGAAATCAGAAAATAAAAATCAGAAATCAGAATTAAGGCAGATCCCATTAGGGATATTACAATCCTGCTAGCTGCTTTTCTAGAGCAAGAATGAAAACCAACATTTCCCTTGTTTGTCCGATCACCATTTTCTGAATCAGCCTCTGCTGCCATTGTCGCTATTGTTGCCAAGGCTCCTAAATGGTGAACCCTAGAATCTACCATTCTTGTTTGCACCACTGTCTTTCAAATTCATGGTTTAGAAATTTTGATTTATTATACTATTTTGTTTTATGTGATAGAGCTTTTGGTTAGGGTTCTATGCTTGGTAGATGGGCAAAAAGATCCAATGGGTTCCATATGAGGCCATTGACAAGGCCAAGGAGGTCATCCAACATTTTTATGGGTCCAGCAAAAAAAATACGAATCCATTTGGCACATAATCGATTAGAGGCGGAATGAAGAACTTCACCGACATATTCATGCATTGTCCTATCACTTGAATCTGAAGTTTTTCTTCCTCAGTTCCATGAGTAGGTTATGGATGGCCCCAACACATGCATTTGAGAGGATTAACCCCTAACAAAGGCCTTAGAGAAATAATCTTGGATGAGTTGCATATTTACAGGGCTACAAAGGGGAGATTGTTTTCTTCAGCTCCATGCATTTGAAGAATAATGACTCAACAATCAGGTAAAAAATAAGTTAACTAAGTTTAATAATTTGTAACTGTAGTTTAACGGTTAAGTTTACTAAGTTACAAACTTATAAATATTGTTCTTGCAGATTTGTGGTGGAAAGATTATGGTGCAGAACACTGAATTTTCAAAGCCTTCCATCCATATTTTGTGCCAACCATGTAGTCCTTTTGGGTGTGAGCACAATTGGAACACTTTTAAAGCCATTCATACAAACAATCACTATAGTTTGGCTCAAAATTTGAAGCCATTCACATGAATAATTGCAATAGGTTGGCTCAAAATTTGAAGCAATTCACATGAAGAATTGCAATAGGTTGACTTAAAAAAGTGCTTGAATGACCTCATTTTTGTATAGCACAACCTCCATCTTTGTGTAAAAAAGGTGCAGGGAAAGGAGACACAAGGTGATTGAATTGGATGAGATTGAACCATGTTTGGATTTGGTTGCTTTGCTAAGGATGTGGAGCCCATGTTTTCAATAGATGACATCGCTGATTTTGAGAAGCAAGTAGCAAAATGGGCAGCAGATGGAGAAGCACATGCACAAGCGGCAGAAATGTCATGAAGGGCTTTGTTGGATGATCATGATATGCTTTAGAATGATATTTTTCCTTAGCAGGAATCATTACCATCCACTTCAAGGGTGCACACACAACCATTGAGAAAATTTAATTAGAGGAGAAATTTCTAAAACATTTATATGGATTTGTAATCTAATCACGACACTATGATGTGCATTGTACTCCTTTTTTGGTCTATAAATGAAGGAAAAACTACTTATGAGTTTTCTAAATTCAGTTTTTTTATGATTTTTAAGTTTATTTTACAAATTTATATATATTTTTAGTGTGCTGAATTTTTAAACTATGGTACTACCTTAACCTAACATTCTTCTATAACCATTTCTTTTCTGCTGACAGTACTTTGACCAACACCAAATGTTCTTTTGATTATGATATCCAAGTTAAAACTCAATTACTACTACTTAGAGAGTCTTTTGGATGTAATTCATCAGGAAACGAAAGAAGAAATCTGCAATATTTAGCTAGCTTCCAAAAATCTATCCTGTTGAATATTTCTATTTTCATATGCTTGTGATGAGCCTTCTTTTTCTTGTTGGTTTGGCATTATGCATGTATTCTGTAGGTGTATGGCAGGAGGAGTTGGTACCTAGGCTTCTGAGCTTTAGAAGCCCACTATAATTTTTTTGAGTGAATCATGCAGTGCTTTAAGGTGCGAGTTCAATTTTATTCTGTTGTGAACATACATGTTTGAGAAGTACAATGATCTAACTCATAAGCAGATTCAAGTTTGACTTTTTAAATCGAGGATAATAAAGTTGGAAGACAGTTCTGACAAGTCAGAATTTGGAAAATCCATGTCAAAGTTGAAAAGCAGAAATTCATATTTTAAAACTACTTCAATACACAGCCGCACACACACACACATACCTTACACTCACATATATGCATATGAATACATTTTATGCAGACTATTTTTTTAATGTTATACCTCTGTATTAAATAAGTTAGAAGCTTAATATAAGTATTAATTCATTACCTTCTCACAAGACTGACGAATGTGAATCTGATAGACTATTCTTGTTGCATCATGTGTGGTTTCTAGATCTGGTGACTAAGTCTACCTCTGATTAGGAAGAATCTATTCGATCTGCATATGACTTTGGATCCTGATAAACAACTTGCATAATGGAAATTGTGATTTGAATCCCTCATATTGGACTTAGGAGTTCAATTTGCATTTTGCATTTTGGGCTTTGGGCTCCGATTTGGAATTTGCAACATGAAATTTGCAAAGTCAAGTCTAAACTCCGAAATGTTCTTATTTCGAACTTTGGAGTTTGATTTGCATCTTGCATTTTGGACTTTAGGGACATCTACCTTTGACAAGCAAGCAAATTTTGACTTAAAGTTTGAACTTTGGCAGACTTGCAATTAGGACTTTGAAGTTGGATTTGCATCTACAACATGCAAATTACAACACAATATTCAAACTCCATACAGGCATGCATTTCGGATTTCGGGGTCTAACTTGCATCCTACAACTCTACACCAAATTCCCAAGTTTGAGAGGACAACTTCTATTTCCGAAAACATTTGGGCATGGTTTTCTTGTTTTATGTGTTGTATAGAAATGGTCTAGGCCAAGCACTCAAGCACATGCAAGCCCTTCATTGATCAAATGAGAAAACCTGAGAACCTCAAAAAGGTATAAACCCCATGACACACTTCCCACACTCGCATGGGTCCACACATGCTAAGGAAGTGACAAGGCATTTAAGGGAGAGTTGATCTCTTGGAAAAATGCACGCTAACAACTTTATTGCAACATAGCAACATATACCAAGGGAAAGATTTCCAAACAAACTGATTACAGCCATACACGTTCGGCTTTGAGGTCAAGTAATATTATGATGATTGATAGAGTTTGCACCACCTACAAGGGTGGATTAGAATACAAAATAGTGCTGTCCATAATCAATTGTACAAGTTACATACAAGGACATTAAATATTCCTAATTATACATTTTTCCAGAAGAGTGCAAAATGACAATACCATATTGAAAGATGATGAAATCCTTGCATGCTCTCCAAGTTGCTACAAAGAATCCATGAGCCCTAATGGCAGTTCAATGTCACCCAACCATGTGGAACCCTTAGGCCCACTCCACCAAACAAGGAGGCAACCGATTGGGTAGTCCAACAACACATGTGCTAAACATGGTGTTGAAGATACATATACTATCCTCTAAACGTACACAATTTTTCCCAAGCAAAGCATACAGGAGGGATATATAGCCATCAATCAATGCATACACATGCTTATTCATCAAGCACATAGAATGCCAAGTACACATGGGGGTTCCACCAACACCATCAATGCATGCACATGGGATATCAACACATCTTACAAGATACAACCACATGTAACATTGAGAAGAACACATCAATCAATACATGCTATGAAATCACAAGCATGTGTTGAATATGCAATCCAACATACAACAAGTGAAGAGAGGGTTGTCATAGGAACTAGCAATGGAGTGTCATCACGGGTGTAAACCATGTGGAGGTTGAGGAGCATGCACCCATCCCATGGAGGTTCTCAATGACATCGGTATTGAAATGCAAGCCCATCTCAATATCCATGGTCTCGAAAATGCTAGATCGCCTCCCATGTCCTTTGTGGTCCTTTTCATGTATCCTCTTGGGCATATGGAAGTGTCTCACTTTTCTCTTATTAATGTTTAAATGTGTAATCACCTTTCATTTTAGTAATGTCTTATCTTAACCTCTCTTTGCCTCAACCTCATTTATCATACAAGTAGATAGGTATGAGATTCCGCAACTTTCTATCCTAGATCCCTCACGGAAAAAAAGGTCTGAATATGGTGCACATAGGCCCAAAGGATACTCCATCCTGTTTCCATGGTAGGTTTCTATTCCCACCAAATACAGTGTGCAAACAAATGTGAATCAAATTTTTCGTTTTTCAAAAACATTCAATTTTTTTTTTTAATTTTGAATTTCAATGTGCTGCTTCTTAGGAGGGCCCTGCCAAAAGAACTGGAGCCATAACTATGGAAAATGCTGGAGAGCCAAGCACCCAAATTGGTGAACCCACGAAAGTCACTTTTGAAGACAAGGTCAATTTCTTATTTGAGGAGTGGCAGGCAGCTAGTGGACTCCAAGATATGAGGATTGATATAGTTGGGAGGGGTACAAAACCAGTACCATTTATTATTAATTTACCAATTCATATGACATTTAACAATTGCAACTTATTCAGTCTGACAATGTACTGCCTGAGGAATTTTTGTACTTAACTCAGGTCAAGCACACCAAATTTACTGATTCAGTTTTTTCATCAGCACAAAGTACCTTCACAAGTATTAGATAAAAAAAATATAGGATGCATTATTTTTTTATCCCTAGGACATCAATGAAATCAGATTCAAAAAGGATGGTACTGGATAAAGTGAAATCTCACTTGGTCAGATTGAGGTGAGTAAGTTGGCATAGAGATAATATGCTTCTGGTCATTTAAGCGCTCGGGGAAATTGAGTGCCTTTAGGCACTGGCTAACTTTAAGGCTTTTATGTTGGAAGCTTATTTTCTCAGAGAAAGAAATGATGGTATGCAAGGCATAAGCATTGATTAACTCTGTGCTGCAGCCTATTCTCAATGATCTATTTTCTATATTAGAAGGATCAAAGAAGAGTGGATTGAACTGTATGAGGTTAGAAACTCTTAAATATCATTGCATGGAAAGAAAACTCGTGTAAACAAAAAAGAGGAAGAGAATGGGACATGCTTTTCGTGGTATGATAGGTATATGTGAACTCTATAAAAGGTATACATGGAGCTCATTTTGTCCCTTTCGGTGTCTATGATAGGTGGATTTCCATTAAAGGGAACAACTTCATATGGTGATAAGCTAAAAGCATTACATGAACACGTATAGGATATAATTACATAATTTCATTTTACTTCTGTGGTCTTCTGTTTACATTGGTATTCTTAATATGTGAATAATATCTCCTTTTACATGATGGTAGTATACTGAATCCATTATGTTAATTTTTAGTTATCACAACTAAGAGAATAATGGTATGATTATGAAATTTGTTAGATTGCTGGTTCATAGAAATGCTTAGATGCACTTTGTATATCTCTGAATTGTAATGTGTTTGGATTGTGTGTAAAAGGGAAGAAGCATTGCTTGGAAATTTTATTCAACTGTAAGATGTCACTCAAAGGTGCTAATATGTATTCTCATACTTCGCAATTGTTTCAACTCTCAGTCCAACTGCATGGGAGAATGTTGGGCTTGGGCCTCAGGCAAATGCTGGATTTGTGGTAGCAGATTATGAACAATCAGCCTTGATCCTCTGTGGGAAAGCTTTTGCAGATACTGCTGTATTGAAGAGAGCACTAACTTCTGCTTCTGCACAAGCAGTATCTTCACGCAATGCCCTGACCTTGTCAGCATGGTGAGTGTTAAGAATACAGCTGAATGTAAGCTTTCATTACTGGATATGCATAGAAAAGATTGTTGATTGGAGACTCACATCTTTTCAGGCTTCTTGTGCATGGAGAATCTGTTATCTTGTTATTTGCACCAGAAAAGATGGTTCAAAGTAGCACAGCTTTGCATAAAATGTTGGTTTCTAAAGGGGCAGGGGTTGCTTTGTGCTCTGATGGAGTAGCAACATTGTTTCAAAGCAACGATTCTAAAGCACCAAATCTCTTCAAGCTTCCATCATCGGTGATCATGCTTTCTGCTGACAGGTATACTTTAAATGCTAATTTTACACATCAGAGATATCCTGTTTAATTAAGTTTTTCAAGATTCTAGAGAAAAAGTTGAAACTAAATGGATCATATGTTATAATGAATGTGCAAGGATACTTAAGAATATTGTTTTTGTTTTGGTGATTTTTTAATATTCTACTTTTGTCTGCGTGCTCATTTCTTCGGGTGGTTGACACTGACTTTGAGGGGTATGGTCTGTAAGATGAACAGCCATTACTGAGAGACACTCATATATAGTTTTTATCTACATTTTGTGAAGTCTCAGGTGAAGTCTCAGAACAGGGGGATGGGGGGGACACAGAGATGGGGTTTGAGGATGGAGGGATTATGTACCAAAATTTGGGGGAGAGGGAGACGAAGGGGACTGTTGCTCTGCAAATCACATTCAACTTTGTTTTTGTCAGTATGTTTTTTCAGAAGTGAATTTAAGTGTTTTATCCAAAACCCTGGTCATTTCGGGGATGTTAGGGCATCCCCCAACCATCTCCAATAGGAGGGACAAACCAAAGACATCCCTTGCTTCTACAGGGTGCCTCAAGTATGTTTCCCCTCTAATGGTGGCAGCATGGGAATGCATCCCCAACATCTCCAAGTCCAAGGAATGCCGTTCCCAGAAATGACAGATTTTGGGTGGGGATGTGTCCCCATGGAACACTAAAGAAAACACAAGATATAGATCTTTATGAGCTGCTCATTCTGTTGCCATGTTGGTGCTGAAAGGTATCATAATCAATCGGGAGTTCCAGGCCTAACCAAATACGATGATCTCAAAATATTGTGGAAACTGTTGTAGAATAGAAGCCAAAGATGACGAGAGAACAACCTCAATGGTAACCTCCAGATCTGAAAGATGGGATTCAACGTACAAACCTGAAAGATCTGTCAAGTACTCATCCTAGTGAACTATATCTAGAAAACAATGTTCCTGCTGCATTGAATCACTAGAAGCCCTTGCTGATGCAACTCTGAACTTTGTAGTAGGAGATGATGGAATCTCGGTGCATGTCATGTGACTACACTTTTCATCCCAGAATGTGTTCACATCAAATGCTTGAGAGTGAACCATTGTCAAATTTGTCAATGTTGATGGTGAAGAGCCCTCAACCTTAGAATGGTGACTCAGAGATAAAGGAGGTGAAGCCTTTGAATTTGCAATAGGAGTCAATGAAGTTAAAGAATCAACATAAGTCTTTTTAGGATAAAAATGAACATCAAGAGAAGTCTATGTCATCACAACGTTTAAGATTTTGAAATTTTCCTAATCAGCAAGCTCTTCAGTTTTAACAGTCATGGTGGATTCTTAGAATCAGGGGTACAAGACAATCCATAGCAGTATTGTTTGGGATCGGAGAATCATTGGGATCTCTATGCATCTACCAAATTTTCATTCAAAGAGCCACAAGGGCACTCAACATGCAAGATGGCAAAAATTGTGTCAATATCAACACAACAACCATTTAATCCTAGGACATGATCAGTTTTGTCATCCCATACTTGTGTCCATCAAAAAGTAGTTGGTTTAGGAACAAATCCATAGTGATGGGGCAAGAATTTAATCTATTTGTAGTGTTTCAGGGTTTTGTCTCATTAGGACTTATAGTTCCATGTATTTGAGGTGATAACAAAAGGATGAATTGAAATTTCTATTGTAATATTATAAGTATTATAGACTCCTCAAATCAATCAAGCAAAGACCAATCCAACAAGCAATGCACAATACTTATCAAAGACCCCTTTAGTGTAGAAACATGATGACAACACTTTATATTTAGTGCATGTACAATTACCATAAACCAATGCACACAACACTTATCAGAACTCCCTAATTGAAATATGTACTTTTATATTTAGTGTATGTTCAGTACACTTGCTAAATATGCAATGGTGGACTTGATCTCATGAGAAATGTAGGTTGCATCAAGAGACCACAATATTGAAACTACACATCCAAAGCACATGATGAGAACAAACCAAGGTTACCATTGCAAGTACACAAAAAATCACACATTTAAAAAGATGTTTGAAAAGGAGTCCATTATGAGCCCAAATGGAGCCTTAGAAGTTTCCAACAAGAATAAAATAGTAACACATCTGAAAGCAATTTTTGGAAAATCTAGACACCAAAATCACAAATTGTTTGCACCATTGCAAAACTCTCTAAGATAGCTTTCGAGGAAGAAAAAAATAAGTGCTCAAAACTAAGAGCTTGGATGCTAGTAGACAAAGCTTACAAAGTTTGTGTGCCAAAATAAAAATGCAAATGGAGTAGGTGGTGAGTGGGGGAAAGGTTTGCTGATGTAGTGCTAATATCAACAGATGGAAAATTGGCTATAGAAAAAAAAAATTGCTGTTACTTGATAGAAAACCTCTAGAAGTTGTATTGAAAGTGCCAAATGGTGAAGATGATGAAATATGCTTTGATGCTTCTGGAAGATGCCAATACCACTCACTAGTTTCCCAAAACTGCCTTGGATTGTTTGAAATCGTCATGGCCAAAATGAAACCTCCAACCTTTTGTTGGAAATTGCTTGAAAATGGAGCTGAGGTGGTTTTTTGAGAAGTTGGTTGGTGGTATTGAGTTGCCACTAGGGTGGTTGTATTAGAACCATTTGTGATGATGTAGCAAGTCATTGGAGGTTTGAACTTGCTAGTCAACAACTTTTAGGGGCTTGCACCTTACAGTGTTCTTGTTTGATAGTTCTCCCATGTAGTTATGTAATTGCTAGCAACTACTAATAGTACCTTCACATGACTACAACCCACTATTATTTCATAGATTGACCAATTATGCCTCTTGTATGTGAATCCACAAATCGTCAAAGACACATTAGTGCAAAATCATGCTAGCCATGAACCATCAAACAATGACACTTGTGTAGACAATAGTCTTTGAAGAATATGCTAAAGAACAACTCATATGATAGGGTTTTTCTTTGCAGAGTTCTTGAGGCAAAGTTGTTGAAAATCAATGAATTAATAGGCGATCCTACGGTTTTGGAGTTCTCTAGATGCAATGGTAAGGTCAAATTTGACCCAAAATGCACCAAAAGTTAAATGACTTGTAGATTCCTACTAGAAAATACCACCTTCAAACACTTGTAGATTTTGCCTTGGAAGGCCAATTTGGATGAAATGAAAGGAAAAACCAGCGAGCACAATGGCATGTTGTATAAGCTGCTCTAACATTCAATAGATGAGCTTGCAAAATAATGCCATACACAAAACTCTCAATCCTCAATGGAGATGGGCACACCATGAATCACTACAAAGATTCTAGAATACCATGTGAGATTGTGGAATGGTGCAATGATCACTCTAATATCATGTAAAATCATAGAATGGTTCAAAGAGTTCTTTGATACTATTATGTAGGATTTGCCAATGGGGCAAATGAA
>VDFB02263813.1:0-24011 GCA_007258455.2 Sequoia sempervirens
TCTGAATTGTGGACACATTGCGAGGTATGGAGTTCGTACATCCCTTGGCCGAAGGAGAGGGGATAAGGAATCCCTGCCATGTGTTTCCTGCTCAACAGGTTGTGCACATGCCACAACTGCTGAGAGAGCTCCAATAGTATTATCCGGTCATTAGGATACCGGGGCAGCTTGTTTGGTCTTTTTGAGAAGCCTTCTGCACGAATATATGTGAACTTCGGGTACTAGATGAACAGAAAGGCATACTGCTTCAGAAATGCGTTGGCGCTATGGGAGACTCGCCTCTCGAAGTCACCCCCGAGCAATCTGACGATATGACCTATGAAAGCATCATTGACCCTGCAGTAATCTTTCTTGTAGTTCCTGTATTGCAGCTGGGGGTATTTGTCATAAACCTTCAGCTCCCTGCCAAGTTCTTCATTTGGAGCCCTGAATAGGCCACTATATTGCCTCCGTTCGGCCAACGAGTAGACCAAATAGGATGTCATGTAGAATCTGGAAGTTTTCTTGACAACCATAAACTGTTCATGGAAGCAATCGCTGATTATCCCGCCCCAGTAAAACTTAGTTTCTTCTCCACGGAGAATCTCCTCTACAAAGTAGACCATCCATTCTTGGAAGTAGGTCGTAGTCGGAAGGCCCATAACTTTGCTTAACATTGTTACCAAATCATGGTAGTCTTCATAACAATCACTTCGGAACAATTCTTGGGGAACCTTGGCAGCACTGCCCCTCTTCTCCTTGAGCCAAAACTAATTTATGAGTTTCTTACATTTAATTGGGTCCTCCTCCCACATTGCCTTGCACTCCTTTATGGTTGGCAATTCCATCTCCCGAAGGTAGGGATATGAAAGGTTCTGGTTATTGCTTGACTAGACATATCAGCTAACATGTTTCCATCTCTGTCTACTATCGTTCGAGTCTCTGGCTGGTATGCCTCCCTGCAAGCCATTACTAGTTCAGGGACGACAAGAGTGGGAGGGAAGCCTGCAACCTTGGCTATTCCACTGCCTCTGATTAATCTTGCATTCTCTGTTTTAGGGTTGATCCTGACCCTTTGCGTGAATTCATCGATATCAATGTGCCCGATGTTTGTGTCAAAAATCTTCCAATTTGTGGTGATTCTGGATCTTATGGGTTCCCCCTGGAATTGATATTTCATTTGGTCTTTATCTTCTTTTTTGCGGGGTGCCCTGCCTGTTTTCTTTCCCTTTTCTTTCTTTGCGGTTGCCCCCGAAGGTCCTGCACCTGATTCCATATATTCTGTAGACAAAGGAGAGGTGAGTAAAATAAAGCATGAAAGCATGAAATGTTAGCCAAATCCTTGCAAACAGAGTTAGATTGAATAATTTAGCATTCAAGAAATCTAACCTATAGCCCAGATTGTCGTTAGCAGTTCACAGGAGGGAGTCTGGATGATTCGGGACCCAGGGGTCGTACTTCCCTGGCCGGATGGCTGTTTTGAAGGGCAAATAGGGCAGGGCGGTCCGCAAGGTTCAACCCGCCTTAGGATTTGGTCAAATTATGGGGTTTGCCAAAGAGAATAGGCCATTTTGGCACATGGGTCGAAGTTTGTTTGGTGATTGGAAGACATTTGGGTCACTCTTTGGGCAATTGGAATCGAGAAGGAACTTTGCCGTATGAAATGGCTTTGATGAGAAGGCATTCCAGGGGCGGAGTTTCGCCGGGCGGGACCTACGAGTCCAAAGGGCGGTTCGCATCACATACTTTGGTCTTAGGCATTCGGGTCGGAGGAGGCGGAAGTCTGTGAGGAGATGGCCGTTTGAGACGGCAGAATATATACGGAAGTTCGGCAGGGGAAGTCCGAGGGCATGGGTTCGGCAGAGGGCCTGGCTTCCATGTTTTCTTTGTTTTCGCTTAGGAGTTCATCAGCCAACAGGAGATTGGGCTCCGGAGACCAGGAGGACGAAGGCAATTCTCCCTTCGCAATGGCCGAGATGGGACGGAATCCCGACGACAGAAGTCCGACGGGAATGACCCGCCGAAGGTTGGGGCACTTGTAGTTTTATCATTTCACTCACATGGCCGAGGGATGATTGGGACCCAGAGAGTGGAAGGTTGCCACCAGAAAGCTGCAGGGGGCGGTGATGTTACCACGGCGGTCCGCAGACGGAGGTTCGTGAATTGGGACCTGGAAGGCGTTAGGCACTTTGGTCGGTCCATAAAGTCAATTGGTTGGGGAAGGAGCCGGGGTCCAAATGCCGGAAAGCTGGGCTTAGAAAGCCGTTAGAAACGGCGGACCATGAACGGCTCCCCGGGGACGGAGTTCCGCGGGAGCAAACCTGGGAAGTGTGCTAGGCTTAGTTTTAGCTTGAAAGATTTTCACCGAGCTTCAACGATGAGAGAGAGGAGTCTCCTCGCGATGGCGGGTCTGATGGCGGAGATTGTCGTTTGAGAGTTTGTTCGATGGCAGCGGCTCTGTGAGTCGGCGGGTCGGCGGGTTACGAATTCCCTGGCCGAAGAATGACGCTGAGGGGTCAAGGTTCCGCGGCCGCCTAGGGGGTGATTTCGAAGGTTTTCTCAGGATTTTGCTTCATGGGTTTTGGGCACTCCATTTTTCTCTATCTAGTTCATGTAATCTTCCTCTTTTTAATTCATCATTTTACCCCAAAATCAATGAAAAACATAACACGAGGCGCGGGCGGAAAACTAACCTTGAGATCCCGATGAATGTGAGTGACCTAGCTAGCAACAATAGCTCAGAGACGCCGATCGAAAGGCTCGGGCATGATGGCAGCGATAGAAGCTGGCTCTGGATCGCTCTAACTTTCTTTGATGAACTGACAAAGTGACAATGAAAGGTCGAAGTTGGCTATTTATAGGTTTAATCGCATTTAATACCCCTAATTAATGCAGGAATGACGGCCATTGGGTTGGTAGGCGGCAATTTCAAAAACGGCCATAGGGGCTTCGGGTTCTGACGGCCGGATGGCCATCGGTGGATGGCAGTTAGAAAGTTCGGTGGGAATTCGACAGCAAGAGAAGCTCCGGGACCCGACGGGCGGAAGGTCACCCGCGAATGGCCGTTAGAAACGACAAACAAGCGACGGAAACTCGGGAGGGGAGATCCGGCAGGCCGGGCCCGACGAGCCCCACGGACGGCAGCTTGAGACACTAAGGCAAACAACATCTAGGAACTCGCCAAGACCAAAGACCTTAAAATTTGAGGGGGCAAAGAACATGGCCAATTTCAGATGACTCTTTTGAGGTTCATTGACCATTTTGAACACTAAAACGGGGGCACACAAAACGAGGCGAAGCCAAAAGCGACTCGGCAAAGCGAAGGAAAGAGAGGGTCCCCGTTTCGAACGGGGCGTGTGTGCTGAGGGCACAACAGGAGGGATGTTTGTTTCTAGGACGCCCTTTGGTTTGGGGTCGACTTGGAGACTTTGGGACATCCCTGAGATGTTTAGGGGACTTTGAGGAGTCTCCCAACTGTCCCAAGGACTTCTAATCGTCACCCATGCTAGGAAAATAACAAGTCAATATTTTTTAAAAATAAAAAAATGTTTTTGATTTGCATGTCACAAGCCCTAACCCTAATGGTCTATGGGCTCGACCCAAACCCTAAGCACTCACAAAAAACTTATAAATAGGCATCGAACTTCTAAGCCTCATTTCAAATCATTCCTAAGTTTCAAAATTAGTAAGAACTTGGCATTGCAAAAAAAAGCGATATAATTTTGAAAATGACATTCGAAATGAATTTTTGTGTGGTTTTGAAGGCCTTAATTTGCGCTTGGTGGTGAGGGCTTTTCCCCTCGACCCTACTAGGGGCTTTGCCCCTAGACCTTCACAAGAGGCGCTGCCCTTTGACCCTTGTGAGGGGCACTGCCCTTTGATTCC
The DNA here is from genome assembly GCA_007258455.2 of Sequoia sempervirens. Classification (NCBI taxonomy): domain Eukaryota; kingdom Viridiplantae; phylum Streptophyta; class Pinopsida; order Cupressales; family Cupressaceae; genus Sequoia; species Sequoia sempervirens. The sequence continues at coordinate 3,865 of VDFB02263813.1, forward strand.
TACTTGCGGATTTGCTCCCAAACCTTCACCTACCCTTGTTAATGTTCAATGCAATCATTGCAATGTTTTTAATGTTTAGTAGTTCAAAATTTACTTAGTTTGCCAAAGTTTCATTTGTAATTTTTATACATTCTTTACACATCTTTTTATAACTAATTTTTAAGTACTATATGTATTTTGCACCACCGCCCCGCCACGTCATGTTGTTGTCCCCTCACTGTCCGTAAACTTAGGCCTTTGGTCCCCCTTTCTCCTTGTCCCCTCATCCCCCTATCAAGAAACTCCATGTAACTATGCAAAAAGCTCTCTTATTTTGCCATTTTGTATTTTGTGAGAGGAAGACAAAGAAAGAGAACAATAGTGAGAAGACAAGTGAGCATCAAAACTACCTCATTTGAGGTAAGTTTACCATCCATTGTTCATTTGCATTTTTTAAAAATCTGGTTTCTTTCAAAGTTTCAAGCATCTAGGGAATTTTTTTGTTTTATGTTTGCACTTGCAGTTGTGTTTTAAAAAATAAATTAATAAAAAAGAGCAATAGTGAGGGTAGTGAAGGTTAAAAGGTTCAAATTCAACAAAGAGGCCATAGAGGTACTTGGGATTGTTCTAGTGTGGTAGTGTTGCAAGTACTATGGGTTCAAATACCCATTTAAATGCCTTTCCACTCTCCTAAAAGCTTATGCAAAGGGCTCATTTAATTCTAAAAACCTCTTTTGCAATTCAAAACAACCATAGACAAAGAAAATATTTTTTTTGGGAGTAGAATTTAGTTATGTCATTTGTGCAATAGGGATTATAGGGGCAACTACACAACGAGTTTACAATTATCTTTTGTGCATAAGTGGGCAAGAGGTAAAGGGATGTGAAAAAATAACCTTAGTTGAGAAGGTTGAGGTGGCTAGGTTGTTCATTGAGGGTGAGACAAGAAATAAGGGAATACAAGTAGAGATTACACAATCGAGTATACCATTACCTACCCAAATTGTGGATGTTGAGAGTCAAAAGGGAGAGGGTTCTATCAATGAAAAAAGAAAGGGGTACTAGCATTATAGTATGTTCAATATGCGATCATAGCAAGTGGCAGGCTTTTTGTAGCCAAAGTTTTCTTTGCCCATACCATCCCATTTCATGTGGCACATTCTCCTTACTTCAAACAAATGTTGTTGGTCCCTCATATGCCCCCTTGGAGAACACAAACTATACACCAACCTCCTTAATATAGAGTATTCTAAAGTGAGTTTAGTGATGGAGGACATGAGACAAACTTAGTTGAGGGTGGGCTGCTTCATTATCATGGATGGGTAAATAATATTAAACATTTGCCACTTATCAATATCATAGTCATGTGCAATTGGCTCTTACTTTCTTAGAGCTATTGATTTCTTAGGGACGCAAAATCTATACATATTTCCAATTTCATATTTTTAAGGACACCACAAAGGAGGTTGGGGCCTCAAATGTTGTACAAGTGGTCACTAATTCAATACATGTGTAAGTTTGTTGGCATGATGATGGAGGGTACTTACAAACACCGTTTTTGGACCCCATGTCATGTTCATGCATTGAAAGATAGGGAAGATAAATTCGGTGAAGAGAGTGGTGACAAAAGTGAGATATACATATGTTCATTTGCAAACCACGCTTCATTTGCTCTTTTTAATATTTTATCAAGGAATATTTTTTCCAAACTTGTGGACACTAGATATGCCAACAACTTAATTTTGTTAGAGATGATGCTTGAGGTGTAGGAGCCTTTGTAGTTAATGATGGTTAATGCAAGGTGGGGTAGTTAACCAGAGACAAAACATAGTTAAGGAAAATGTAGGAAGCAAAAGATCCTTGATGATGGTTGGTGGTCTACTATGAGGTAAGGTATTTTTGATTTCATTATTAAATTATTCATTTTTGTATTAGTATTTTTTGTTTCATTATTAACTTGTAGATTATTTTCATTTTTTGTATTAGTATTTACTTCTTGTGCAACAATTGAAGATTTTGGGCATTAAAATATCATTTAAGTCCTTTTTTTTTATAATTTTTCTTGTTTGTAGGTACATCTGCTCCATCTCATTTATTGTGTGGTCATTATATATATTGATATAAACTCTTCTATTCTTGGAGATATATACAATACATTTGACAACATGCCTAGGTAGATGAAGCAAGCAAATCATAGTAGAGATTTTGATTTGGGATTAAATGAATAGGATATTAGGTTAGTTGTGTCATAATGGTGGATCACTATGAATGCCATGCTTCATATGGCAGCCTATGCCCTAAATCACAAATGGTATGCATTAAGGCTTGGGAGAGTGCCTCTTGATGATGGAGAGGTGAAATAATTTCTCATGAAGGTTCCTAAAAGATATATAGCAATGAGGAGGCAATTGGACTTCAAATGTAGTGAAGTAGCTTTGCCAATCTTTGGGGTCCAACATTCAACAAGCTAGAGGCGAGGATAGTTAGGTCAATATTACCTCAATCTGACCCTATTGGATGGTGGACATAGCATGGCAAGGATGCACCAAAGTTGAGGATGTTTGTGATTCGCCTCCTTTAAAAGTTGCTAGTTCCTTTGCTATAGAGAAGAATTGGTCCATGTATAACTTCATGGAGTTAGTCAAGAGGAATAGGGGCTTACCTCTTGACAAGACGAGAAGTTGGTGGCTATGCATAGTTCCTTGCCACTTTTGGATTCACAAATTCAAGCTGCATAATGGGATGTTAATCTTGAAGATGCTACAAATTGATGAGGAAGCACAAGAGGGATTCATTAGGGTTCCATTGGATGAGGTAGCCTCTTATATTGGTAGTGACTTAGATTCAAACCCTAATTTTGATTTAGGTGAAGATGAGATAGAGGCATATCAATTATCATTTATCAACAAGAGATCTAGTTGTCTACATTTGTCATTTTGTAGTTGTAGCCTTTGGCCTTTTTATTTTGTTGGTGTGCACATTGATAATGAAAAATCAAATAATTAGACATTGAAATGTTGGTAATTTGTATGCCACATGAATTCTTAATTCATTCGTATTGTTTCATAATATGGTTATATAATGAATATGGTGAATGCTTTATTGTATGAATATTTGAAATTTCTTATATTTTTAAAATTTCCCTATTTCTTTTAATGCCATCCCCTAAAAAAATGGCCTCCCAAAAAGTGACCCAAAAATGTGGCCACTCGTCCCTTGCATCCTGGAAACTTGGTGGAACAGAGGGTGACACTGATGTTATATTCCATTTTCATTTACCAACAATTAAATTCACCAATTGACAAACAATATTTTATTAAAATATTATTTATTTATTATTAATGCTCAATAATGTATTTTATTGTAAAGTATATTGATAAGATCGTCTCTGATCTTATCTAAAGTTTCTTTTTAGAAACTTTCTAGATTTTGTACATTTTGTAAACTATTTAGAGACTTCGTCTCTTTTGTTAATGTCATCAAATTTTTACCAATTACTTGCGTAATATGGTATCAGAGCCGAATTGATCAAAGTGGGAAAATCATTGTTCTTGCTTTTGAAAAATCGTGTCTTCATTTCTGCTAAAAATCGTGTTTGTTTCTCTTAGAAAAATTGCGTTTTGTCTGCAAGTGATTTAGTGACTTCTGGGCGCATGATTTTGTGAGCACGTTTTTTTTCTTCTCTGTGGCCGTGTTTCTTCTGCTCAGGTTTTTCATCCTTAGGTCACACATGACCTTAGTTTCGTGTTTGTATTTGCTTCAGTCGTGTCTCTTTGAGACCTCGACTTGCGGGTGTTGTTTTTGGATTCGAGGGCATTGTTTATTAACTCACGACCTTGTGTTTCTTCCTAGTGACAAGGGTTTCGAAGCCCGCATTTGCCTGCGTTTTTTTATCATTCTGGATGCGATTTCCAGTCTCTTCTTAGCCGCGACTTTTAGACTTCTTGTTGCTGTTTTTTTTTTCGTCAAAGTCTGAACGTGTTTCTCTTGAAGATTGTGGGATGCGATTTTCAGTGCATGTTTGCCTGCGTTTTTTATTTCCTTCTGCAAACTGCGGCCTCTGCTTGGCACCTAGGGTTTTTGAAAATTGGGTAGGTTTCTGGGTTTTTCGAGATTTTTTTTGGGTGTCTTGAAATCCGTGCCTCAAAATTTGTGCCAATAGATTAACCTTGAAATCTGTACCTGTACCTGCTTCATTGCATTGAAATTCGTGCCTCGGGTTTCGTATATTCAACCTCCTCTCAATACCTCATTTTTTGTGCCTTGAAAAGCGTGAAGATGACTTCTTTGACCAACATTATGTTGGAAGGCAGTCAACATTTCAATGGAAAAAATTATAATACCTGGAAGTAGCGAATGATGACCATCTTTGAATATTGCTGCCTTGATTAGATTGTTCTCGACAATGTTACTCGTCCCACCACAGCAGATAAAACCTAGGAAAAGTTTGATGAGCAAAATCGTGAAGCGGTGATGCTCATTAAACTTTCAGTTACTGATGATCAGCTTCCACAGGTTCCATCCGACAAATCAGCTATCGAGATTTGGGAGCATCTGAAAAAATTGCATGAGACCTCTGACAAGAGCCGTGCATTCTTTTTGAAAAACCAGCTGTTCTCCATCATGATGGATGAGAGAATGTCTTTGCAGGAGCATCTGACAAAGATTCAGGACATCTATGATCAGTTGGAGGCGATTGGTCGGAATATGGAGGAAGAAGACATGGTAGTAATCACCTTAAAAAGTCTACTGAAGTCTTATGAGCACTTTGTAGAAACCCTCAACATTACATTCACTAATGTTGATATGAAGTTTCCGGAGCTTTGTACTATCCTCTTGCAGCAAGAACGCTGGAAACAACAGTTTGGAAGTGGTGCCTCATCGTCCTCTACAGAACAAGCTTTTGCAGCTAAAACTTAGCCTAAGAACAAAGGGAAAGGTAAGCCTTCGCAGCAGAAAGGCTCAAGTCAACCTCCGAGCAGCCCTAAGAAAAAGAACATTCAGTGTAATTACTGCCACAAGTATGGTCATATGAAAAAGGATTGTCGTCAGCGTTTGGCTTCTGAACAGAAGTAGGGAGGGTCTTAGTAGAAAGCAAATGTTGCCGAGCACACTGAGCAGAAGGAATTTTCCTTTTACGCTTTTATGGCTAAAAGGCTTGCAGATCATATGAAGTCCTCTGCCTGGTACATTGATTCAGGTGCTTCGCGACACTTATCACATTGGCGTGACTGGTTCACAGACTTCTTTCCTTGCACTGACTCAGTTATTTTTGGAGGTGAAGAATACATAGTTGTCGGTATGAGCATTGTTCAGATTCATTCTGGTGGGAGGAATCTCATTTTCCTCAATGTATACTACGTTCCTGACATGGAACTAAATCTTCTCTCAGTCAGTCAGATTATGCGGCACTCAGTTGGATGTGTTATTTAGTGCACACAAATGTTCCATTGTTGATCGGGAGACTTGCACCACTGTGGTTGTTGGTATTGAGGATCATGGTCTATACAGACTTGTGGATACAGGTGATTCTCTGGAGTTAGCCATGGCAGCTAGAAACTATGTTATTACCAGTCTTTGGCATCAGCGGTATGGGCACTTAAATGTGCACTATCTCTCTTAGCTAGCTCGGGAGGGACTTGTAGCTAGTCTACCTGACATCCAAACTCAACATCATGGCGTTTGTGGAACTTGTCAGGCTGGGAAGCAACATAGGACACCGTTCACAGATGGTGACTCATGGCGAGCCTCTAAGGTACTACAGTTGGTTCACACTGATGTATGTGGGCCAATGAATACACCTTCTGTTATTGGTTGTAGGTATTTCTTGCTTTTTATTGATGATTTCAGTCGTAAAATGTGGGTGTATTTTCTTAGACAAAAATCAGATGTGTTTACTATATTTCAAAAGTTTAAGGCCTTAGTAGAAAAAGAGTCTAGTTGTTGCATTATCACTCTTAGGTCAAATAATGGGGGGGAATTTTGTTCTACTGCTTTCTTCAACTTCTGTGATATACATGGAATCAAATGCCAGTTAACCACACCCTACACGCCTCAGCAAAACGGTGTTGTAGAGCGGTGCAATCGTACAATTGTTGAGATGGCCCGCTCCATGTTACAACATAGGAGTGTTCCTAACAAATATTGGGTAGAAGCAGTCTACACTGCTGTCTATCTCCTTAATCGGTCTCCTACTCACGCTATTAAGGGGAAGACTCCTGAGGAAGTTTGGATTGGTCGAAAACCCAGGATTAGTCATTTGAAAATCTTTGGCTCTTTAGCATATGTATGGATTCCAGATGCCAAGCGCTCAAAGTTGGATTCCAAGAGTCAAAAGCTTATGTTCATAGGGTATAGTGACAACCATAAGGCTTACCAGTTGATTGATGTAGACACTAATCGTCTCATCTTTAGTCGGGATGTTGCCTTTGATGAAGAATGAGGACCCTTTCATCTTTCCTCGTCTGTTCAGCATTCTGAGGATCAACCCTTGAAGGCTTCTGATTTGGGTGTCCGTCTTCCGTTAGGTTCACCTGATGGGAGGGATGATGAAGACTCTGTCTTTGATGATGCTCAACTTGATTTTCCTTCGGATGATATTGATCTTCCACCTCATGAACCTGTTCCAGATCCACAACTAGTTCCAACTCCTCCTGTTACATCCGATGTTGGCCCTTCTACTCTCCAGCCTAAATGGTGGGCTAAGACTATTGGTGATCTTCATGATGATGAGCTCATTGAGGGTAGATCGTCCAAAACCAAGAGCAAACAGTAGCATACAACCAATTTTGCTCTCATGGCCAACATTCACAGTGTCTATGAGCCTCAGACATATTTAGAGGCTAAAGGAATTCCTGAGTGGGAAAAGGCTATGGAGGCTGAATACCAGAGTCTTCAGAAAAATCACACTTGGGTCCTTTCTGATCTTCCTCTAGGGAAGAAGCCCATCAGCTGCAAATGGGTGTATAAGGTTAAGTACAAAGCAGACGAAACCCTTGAAAAATACAAAGCTTGTCTCATTGCTAGGGGGTTCTCACAGAAGGAAGGCATTGACTATGAGGAGACTTTTGCTCCTACAACCAAGATGAGTACCATTAGGCTCGTCCTTGCCTTAGCAGCCCAGTTTGGTTGGAAAGTCCATTAGATGGACGTTAAGAGTGCTTTCCTCAATGGTGAGTTGAAGGAAGAAGTCTACATGATGCAGCCTCTAGGGTTCAAGGTTTCCGGTCAAGAACACAAGGTGTGCAAACTGGTAAAAGCACTCTATGGCTTGAAACGGGCTCCTCGGGCTTGGTACATCAAGATTGACAAGTACCTCACAGATCATGGCTTTCAGAGGAGTCCATCTGACTCTAATCTGTATGTCAAACATACTAGTAGTGATATACTTATTCTTGTTGTCTATGTGGATGACCTGATCATTACTGGCAGCTCGACACATTTGATTGCTGAGATCAAATAGGATTTGTGCAACACATATGACATGACAGATTTGGGACTTTTGCATTACTGTTTAGGTGTTGAGGTTTGGCAGACCGAGAGTAGTATCTTCATCTCCCAGTCCAAATATGCTCGAAGTCTACTGGATAAGTTCTGAATGCAGGATTGCAAACCTGCCTCCACACCCATGGAAAAAGGGCTCAAGTTGTCAGCTAAGTCAGACTCACCGGTAGTAAATGAATCATTGTTCAGGCAACTAGTGGGCAGCCTCATCTATCTCACTGCCACTAGACCTGGCCTCAGTTTTGTAGTGAGCTACATTTCACGCTTCATGAAAGCCCCCAAGGTTGATCATTGGGTAGCAGCGAAGTGTGTGCTGCATTATGTGAAGGGCACTTCCGATTATGGACTTCTTTATACTAGGAGTCATGATCCTAGACTCTCTGGTTTCACAGACTCAGATTGGGCAGGTTTGATTGATGACAAAAAATCAACATCTGGGTATGTGTTCAGTTTGGGATCTAGTGCAGTCACATGGACTCGTAAGAAGCAGCAGGTAGTGGCTCTCTCCTCGACAGAAGCAGAGTATTGGGGAGCAGTTAAGGCAGCTTGTGAGGCAGTTTGGCTTCACCGGATGCTTGCAGATTTGCAAATATCTCAAGCAGGTCCGACTCCCTTGTTTTGTGATAATCAGGGAGTTCTCAAACTTGCCAAGAATCCAGTCTTCCATGAAAGAACCAAGCATGTGGAAACTCATTGTCACTTCATTCGGAAGCTTGTTGAAGACGGATCAGTTCAGTTGCTGTATGTTCTGACAAAGGAGTAGACAACAGATATTCTCACCAAGTCGCTTAGTCTAGATAAGTTTGTAAAATTTAGGGGGCATCTTGGTGTAGTTGACAGATTGAGCATTAAGGGAGGGTATTAAAATATTATTTATTTATTATTAATGCTCAATAATGTATTTTATTGTAAAGTATATTGATAAGATCATCTCTGATCTTATTTGAAGTTTCTTTTTAGAAACTTCCCAGATTTTGTACATTTTGTAAACTATTTAGAGACTTCGTCTCTTTTGTTAATATAATCAAATTTTTTACCAATTACTTGCGTAATATATTTAAGTCCACAATTCCCAGAATAGAAAATACAGAGCTCCAAAATCCATGGCATGTGTTTGCATTGAGCAAATGAACTGAACTTTAAGAAGATGACATTTGAAGAAAATCAATTTTAGCATAATTATCTGGTAAGGATGACTGAAGCCACACGCACAAGATCATCCTCTTTTTTAGTCAAATACATAACATGCAGTCATCTCATATTAATTTTCTCAAAAGCAAAGTCATTCTCCTACTACTAGTTTTATTTCAAAATAAATGAGAATTTGGAAGCCCCCAAAATGGGCACAGGAATCCTCTTATTATTTATAATTATTTTTCATATTTTAATGCATAACAAAAGTAGATGTAACTGCTTAAAAACAACTATATACAACTAACTCCACCTTATTCACTCAAGTTCATACTCAGTGACATTTGTCCCTAAAGAAATCAGCACCCTTTATACATCGCACTATTTTTAGCTTAACACTCATTTGCATCCTACATAGGGAGCATGACTTTTATGTTTAAACATCTTCACTCCCTTTACAAATTATAACCATCCCTTTGCTAACATAGAAAAATACAAACTTTAAGGAGCACCTACCTTAAAGCATATCTATGTTCCTAACACAAATTTTAAATGATATGCTTTATCTAATGCTTTTAATGATCCCTTCGTGCTCATAGTTAAGTGTCATCTATAGTCTGGGACTATATTATTCTTGTAGTTGTAAGTTAAACTTGTACATAATATTTTGAATCTTGATGATATCTTTGAGCCTATTTTGCCTTTGTATTGGATGCCATTTGGCGACGATTACAACTCTGTAAATTTAGGGAAACCATCTATGCCAGGGGAGCAACAGATGCACTGTAGATCCTTAGCCAGATCAAGCAAACATTGGCTCGAACTTGCCTTGCATTGATAAAATTTTCATTTGTTGACTATCTTTTTCTATTTCCTTTTTATTTAACCAAAGGATTAGTATTATAGTTGAGGGTTACATGGGGGCATGTCCCCAGGGTATTCATAGGCATCCTTGTTCCTGAGGCATTTCTTTGTGACTTGTTGCTTGATAACATGATTCTTCTACCATTTGTGATTTGTTGCTTGACAATGAATCTTTCAACCATCCTAGTAAACCTATTTTCAATATGTTCCCGAACTTTTGGTAAAAATTGTTAGGTAAACCGTCCAATACTTGGTCCTTGTCAGCTTGTGCAGAGAAAAGAGTCTTCTTTATTTTAGTTTGTATTATGGTGATCATAAAAACTTGATTCTATAGCTTTTTGATAATTTAAGGATTTTCTGGTGCAGCTTATTCTATTATTTAATTTGTCAATAAATGGTTCTGCCCATAGTAGTACTTTTTAAAATTGAGTTTGAAAATGTAGGTTTGAAGTGGCATTTGTTATAAAGACCCTCCTCCCTCTAGTCTAATGTTATGATTGTTTTAAATGTTATAATTTCCTATATTTTGAATTTTACTAATTTTCCAAAATCTAAAACTGCCATTTCTCACTATCCCCAAAAAAGGTGCTTCTCATTGCTGCCATCTCCAAAATATGTACCCATGTTTTTGGCTGTTTCCATCGTGGAAATCTCATGGAACATGGTCAAATTCTGATTTTTTGGCGTGGAAGCTAATATTCTGTGCATCTAGTATGAAATTCAGGCATAGCTTATTTTCAGAATTCCATTTAGCAATTGGTTACTAGAAAGAAGAAATAAATTATGCATTGTTAATCAAGAAATCATGGCCCTCCTTTGAGTATTCTTTCTTGAACTTCTATGCTGGAGAACTGTGAACACCCTTTTGCTCCCAATGCATACAGTACCTTTTTTTTTTTTAACCCAAATCAGAATCCATTTTTGAATGGTTTTGATAAATAGTCATTAACCCTTTGGGTACTATGGCTTCTCAACTGCTGCCTTTGAGTTTGGTGTTACAATTTGGACATCAACATCTATGTGTGGACTAGTGGCAGCCTGCAAATCATAACCATTTATTAACCATTGCGGAGGAGCTGAAAGCCAAGACACAGAACAGCAATGCTATTTAAGGAAACACTTAATCTCTTTTCAAGATTTGTGACACCATAAGTTAGAAATGGAATGAGGGAGAGTGTGATGCAGATGATCGAGCCCTCACATGAGTGCCTGCTGTAATGTATGATACTATTAAGTTCAAGAGGATTTAGGATCACCTAGTTAACTCACCAAAGATCTTTGCTCCTCTGATTCGACTTTATTCAAGTTCACAACAGTCAGCACGTATGTAACCTGTTTAATAAACTAAGACTTCACATATTATTCAAATAGGGGAAAAGGTGAAAAATAACTGTTCAGACTAAAATTTTCTTGTTAATTTGGCTGACGTAACAGTGGGATTTTTAGAGATTTTCAGAAGCATATCTATCTGCTATTGTTAATTTTACAAGTGGGTTCATCCATAAACATTTATGGCGAACTGAATTGACTGAAGAGATTTTCTTAAAGCTCCAGATTATCAATGAGGTTCTTTTGCTTACTGTACCACCTAGAGGACAATCCTCCCTGGCCAACTGCCTCAGAACTTCTTTTGAGTTTCTGTCAACAACACTAAGATTTCATAACCACAACAGATAGGGCGCTTTAAGGGATGCTGAAGCCAATCAAAGATCTGTTGATAGCTGGTTGTCTATGAGTTCTTCCGTTTTGGTGGTGATCTTTGAGTTAACTCATTTATTTTCTTGTTTGAATATGTAAAGCTCGTTGAGAAATTTTTAGGCTAGGCTTCAAATCAAAGCTGCTGGTGACAATGTCATTATTACAAATGTTAACCAAAAAATTGCCTAAGAAAATTATTCATGCTGTTTTTGCATTACTTGTATTTTGTGTAGTTCTCAAGGCCTTTATATGTTATATGACATACATTTTTTGTACTGAGCAATACATAATGGTTTGTTGGCTTCTAATTTCAACTTTACAATATGAGACTATAGTGTGTAGAACCTCTAATTTTAGATTCTCTTTATTGAAAGTGCAGCTCAGGTGTTATTCCTTCTATATCCAAGCTTACACCTGGTCAAGCTGCCTATCACTTTTTGGCTGGCTACCAAAATGGAAACTTCATGCCTGCATACGAATCAGGTCCTATGTCTCTTGATCCTGTGGCAGTTGCTAAGGAGTTTTCTTCACAGGTTATACTTTTTGATCTTTCTACTGTTTTGTTTTGGGTGCATGTTTGGATTATCCATTATTGGGACAATGTATGAATTATTGATATATCTGTAACCCTACTGATTCGTTGGTGCCTCTTCAGCTAACAAACAACAAAATTCCTGCTTTTCTTGTCAATACTAATGAAAGGGAGAAGACTCTGTCAGGTATATCCTCGCCATGAGTTTTTATTCAATATCTATGTGGGGAACATTTAAAGTATTTTCTTGGCATGTGCATGGTTGCCCATTGTCAATGGTTGGTTTTGAAGGATGTTTAATGTTATTCATATGGTGGAAACCAGTGTAGCTGGATACACCCTTGCCCCTCCCTAGGCGCGCGTATCCCGTACCTGATACAGATACAATACAATACAGATACACATTGGATACTGTACTCACACGTGCTGAAAAAACTCTGATTTTCCAGCCGTGCTGGATACTATGTGATTTGATTTTCAAAAAATTTGATGTGAATCTTCTTAAACTTAATCTTAAAAAACCTCAATTGTGCAATATTTTTTTTTGTTTTGTATAAACAAAACCTACATTAAATGAGGAAGACAAATGAAATGTTTTTTTTATTTCAACAAATCATTCTTCTAGGTCTTCTTGCAATGCAACTCTACTATTTTTTTGGCATCTTAATTTTTATAGATTTAAGAAAGTTAATTGTTTATAATTTTATATTTATTTTTAATATTTATATTATGTTGTTTAAATGTTCGATATTTTAAAAAAATTAAAATTTATTCTTTAAAAATTAAATATAATTAAATCATATGTATTTAATTGTTTATTCTCTACTAAATTATTAATATTTAAATATTATTTTAATTTCTATTTACTTATTTGCTTTTAAAGCAATGAAAATCTCCTCTAATAACTTAGAAAATTATGTTAAATATATGTGTGTTTTTTATGAATGTCATATCCAGCCGTATCCATGTTGGGGGTCTTAAAAAATGGCCGTATCCGTATCCGTGTCCATGCAACTTCGGTGGAAATCAAATGTTCTTATTTTAATCTTGTACACACAATGTATCATTAAGCTTTGTGTTGCTCTATTTAATTTTGTTTGCTGAATTTGGTTAGCTTTGACATGGTCCAACAGGGGAGGAGGTCTTGAAATTGGTGGAAGGAACTCTTTCGGATAAGTTGCCATCTAGTAAAGGAAAGAAGCCATCTAATAGTGCAGGTACAGAGTATGTTTGTTATCATGGTTACTTATGAAGAATCTTATGTATTATAACTTCTTATACGTTGGCATGATTGGGCAGTTGATGATTTGAAGGCCAAGTACACAAATTTCATGTCAGGGAGGTTTCCAGATCTGCCAGAGGACATTTCATTCTAATCACTTACTATGGGCCGAATAGGCGCTTATTAGAGCACATCATTGGCTGAATGTGCATTCAACAACTACTAGGATGGGATAAAAAGAATAAATTATCAGTAAATGCTATTTGTCTGTTATTCAATGATTCATTTCTTGTACTGATAAACAAGCATGTCACATGATTTGTGCCCAGTTGGAAAATCACCTAATGACATTTATCACCTTGTTTCTAAATGTGCGAGGGAAAGAATGTTGGTTTGGATTCATGCCCATGTGTGAGGCCTTTGACAAGAAAAGCATGCAGAAGTTAAAAATGAGGAAAATTCATTATCTTTTGTCATGATGAGTTTGGCCCCATAACATTTAACATTAAGTGCATTCTTAACAGTTTTTAACTTCAAGCGTTGCATCATTTGTCTAATTTTCTTATGTTTTCTTGAATCTTCCGACAAGGAGAGCTTAAAATTGATATGTACGCTAGATACACACTTAAAACACAAACATCCATTCTGATGTATTCAATTAAAACTTCCATGTCTCACCAACATAAGAGTATAATCTATGACTGGTTATTGTTGAATTTGTGCTCACATCTCATTCCTATTGTGAGCCAAGGGCTAATATGCACCACATATGTACAAAGCATTTAACTTCTGTTCATTGAAGAGCAATTCATATTTGCTAAGGAAAATCTATTTTTTCTTTTGCTAAAATATTAAAACCATGTGAGGATGATGAATGTCTGTGGGATGTAGACAGCAAATGGATTTAGGCTGGCTGCTATATTCTGATGGGCATCGGCAGTTCGGTATAATCAATAATGTAATGCTATGAATCTTATATGTCTCTTGCTCTGTTTTGGACAGAACTTGGCTCATCAGGAAGTAAGGAACCTTCTACACTGAGTGCAGCCTTTGTAGTGTGTGCTCTTATTTTTAGACAAATAGTTATTGGGAGTCATTTTACCTCCATTTTCAGGAGAACCCATACACACACTTGGTACCAGTAAAATGACTCACAAGAAGCACCCACAAAACAAAAGAACAGTATTAGCAGGCACAATGATTTACTCTAAAAGGCTGCCCTAAAATTTTTCGAAACACCACTCTTGCGTTTTATCTTTCTACACACAAGTGGATATTACCCTACTATAGCTACTAACCAAGTAGACGGTCAAGCCACTATATATAGTTGTTGCCCAATTCACCCGGATGTGGCCAGCCCTAAAGATAGTAGGGGGGAGTATATGCATTTATATTTTATTCAGGACAATGTCACATTAAATATATAGTTTATGCCATTTCTGCCACTATAAAACTCACAATCTTGACTTGATTTTACAAACACTACTCTTGGGTTTCATTTTTCTATACACAAGGGAGATGCTGGCATGTGCATTTATATTTTATTCAGGACATGCCATTACATCTCTAGTTTATGCCAGTTCTCCCACTATAAAACTCACTGTCTTGGGTTGATTATCGTTTAAATCTTGCTGGTTACGCATTTCTTGAAGCTAGCATTGGAAAGGATTTAATCTATGCCCGTTGATTGTCCTTTCATCTTAGTCCTTCATTGTGAGTTGAGGATTAAATTTAGCATTCTGTTTCAATTTATCCACGATCCACTTCAAGCAAAAAACAAATTTTAGTTGATATTTTAACACCTCTTACAATGTTTTTGTTCCCAATAGTGGAGAGGAGATTTTCATGTTACATGATTGCCATTCAATGAATTTTTAGTTGATGTCATGTCTAACGCTATAAAAATTACAGATCTAGGTTGTTGATTATATGATAAATTTTGGTGGTTAAGCATGGCTTAAAACTAGGGTTAGATAGGATTTAATCTTATTCGTCCGTTGCTTGTCTTCAAATATTGGTCCTTGATAATGACTACAGGTTTAGTTTAGCTTTTCGATCCAATTTTTCCACTATACACTACAATCAACCAACAAATATTAATGGTATTTTATCACCTCCTTTAATATATATTTTTCCAAAATGTGAGACAATTGAGAATTTCATTTACAAAATAATTGCCTCTTGTTGACACTAAACTTAAGATCCAATATGGTAACACGCTCAGGGCTTGACTATTCAATCAAAACTAAGTAAACTTGGTGTCACCAAGGGGCTTGTTGAAGTTATTTGCTACTTGATATCCAAGTCAATGGTATTGCATTATAATTTCAGCTCCAATGTTTTGTCTATGATGTCCACTCTGATATTGTGTGAAAGGAATATTTTTGGGCAACTGAATGCAAGACACGGGTTCATAGTCAATCAAATTAAATGTTAGGTAGGAGTGATTGCTCTAATTATATGCCTACCAGCACATCACGTATGGGTAGGTTGACACATAAAGGCACGAGGCCCACTTCGTATAATACATATTATGTTAAAAAAGATGGACTTTACACTTAACATCATCACCTCACATCCCCCATGCCAACAAAAAGAAATAACTTGAAGGTCCAAGGCAGGATGACATTAAGAAGTTGAAACGATGAGATGTTAACAACTTCCCTAGTTTGCAACTCCTTAAAACCCAAGCAACTATCACAACTCGATGAACTTCACCTTGACAATAGGCTTCATGAAATTGTATATAATTTGCTCATCAATTCATACAAATTTGGAACTCACCATCCCTTATTAATTGCATTCTGGTTTCTAACTAGCATGAGCAAGTTTATGAGAGTTGAATGGAACTCTTGATTGTTGTAGAAAAAAATAGTTGGTTGCTTTTGTTAAAAGCCATGTAGCAATTTATGGACCTTAGTGACTCCTATGTTGTATTTCTTGCTCATTGCATGATGCCTTTAGTGATGGGTATTGTAATTGACTCAAACATTTCATCAAGTACTAGTCACTGCCTTTAGAGTACATGATACCCATATGAATAGTACATATAATGCACCTCAAGATATCCTTATGTTCGTTTCCCATTGACTCAACTTATGCACATACATGAATTTGCACAAAAGATATGCTGCATACAAACAAATTTTCCAAGTATGTGAAGCATACAAGACTCCCTAAAAGCTACCCTATACAAAATAATAATTTGTGGGATAGATGAATTAATTGTCAACCTAACTCTTCACTAATATGGGTATAGGTTGATGTGAAAATATCCATGCTAAATTTCTTTACCATTTCAAAGTTATACTTAGGCTATGAGATAAGTATTGTTAGTCTAATTGTAAACCCTAGATGCCAAGAAAATAATGAAGTAAAACAAGATATTCCATCTCAAATGTTTTCTTCAATTTTTCCTTGAGACTAATCAATGAAACCCAATCCAAGATATGCCATCTCAAATGTTTTCTTCAATTTTGCTTTGAGACTAATCAATGAAACCCAATCCATCATGATAATAAAATCATCGATATCAAGAACCACAATAAAAATATGATCATCTGGATTCTTCACACGTACATTTTGATTTGCCTCACATTTGTTGAAGTTGCATGACAAAGTAATCTACAAATCTTCTCATACCATGCTCAGGGGCCTACTTTAATAAAAAGCAATTCCTAAAGCCTACACTAGCTTGGAATAATTGTGATAAACAAAAGCATGGTTTTTCCATGTAGATTTTGTACTAAAGATTAAAATTGAGAAAACACACCTCACATCTATTTTGTGTACATCCTCATTGAAGTTGGCTATAAGAGGATGAACTCTATGCATGGTGTCTATCTTGGCAACTAGAGCATGTCTCCCAAAAATTAATACTCACTTTGAGAATGTCTCTTTGCCACTATTTAGCCTTGTGACTCACAATATAACCATTTGAAATAAATTTGATCTTGTAGATTGACTTTTAACTTTATAATTGACCCCACTAAGAATAAAGTCAAGTTGATTCTTCATCAAGGAGTTGTACTCTTATGCCATAGCCTTCTCTGATTCATTCTTACCATTGTATTCTACATAGGATTATGAATCAATAGTATCCATAATTCATGAAAAAAATATTTTAGGTTTATCATTGTAGGTCCTTCATTTTCCATAGCCTATTCAAGGGTTGTGGTGCACTTAGAATCATAACCTCTCCCTCCCCAAGCCCACCCCCACTCTTACATAGAAACAAGAGATTCCTGCATCAAATTTACTTTTAGTAGGCCAATCTCATTCACCACTTTGTGACAACTCAAACTTTCATCAACAACTAGAGCCTTAGTGATGTAACATAACTAGAAAGCTTCTTTTCTCTCAAAAAATTCTCTAGAATCACCACAAGATGATTCTCCAACTCAAGATTAGGTGGCTAATCTTCTTTTACATCAATAATTTAGACACTACTTGGAGTTTTGTTGAAATAGGTGCCTTGTTTTTGATTAAGCAATCACCTCATTAAAGATGAAACTACTTTGAATGATAATCTCACTCTTACCTGGGTGTTCTTACCCAACATGCCCAAATTTGAAAAAAAAATTAGGATCCCCAAATTTTCAATCTATTAAAATTTGCACCATATTTGTTGTTTATTTTTGTGGGAATAATACCATGCTAATCCTTGGTAAAAAATCTTAGCATTAGTTTGTTGTCTCCCTTTGACTTTCATCTTTCCTCTGATTCCCTTGCATCTTGACAATTAACACTTGAAATGACTTGGTTGCTCCATAACATAGGTCCCAAATTGTACCAAAAGTTGGACCCCATGAATTATAAGAGTTTTGGAGTAGTCAATGGGTTAAAACAATCCTAGTTGAGCATTCGTCCACATCCATTTCCATGCCTTCTTAAGTTAGTTTGTCAAATGATAAGACTAATGGACCCAATCACCATGTGAGTTAACTTCACATCCCTCAAGTGATAGGATTAAGTGTTGTACCACATTTAAAGGCCTTTGGAACAATTGTAAATGATTAATATTTTGTATGTTGTAATGTTGAATCCTCTTGAAATGGGGTGCCACACATGGAGGGAATATCAAGATTCCATGTAAGACATACCTTGATACTTCACAATTGTGTTATGGAGGGTGGAATAAATCATTAGTGTAGACATCCAAATTTGGACACTTAATTTATCCAAATTTATCACTTTTCGTCTAAACATCCCTTCTTATCCTCGAAAGCACTAAGTAATATTACTATTATTTAATTAATATCTTTAAATTTCTCGCTTAACTCCTAAGGTATTTAATTAATAATTAAAATACCTTTTACCCTCTTTTAATCCTCTTTTCATCAAATAAATTAAATAAATATTACATTTATTTAATTCCTCACATGTCATTTTCATCTAATCCTAATCCATCTTCCTAATTTCTTCATTAGGGATGTGCACATGCCTAATCCTTGATTAGGATGTGTCACATCCTCCAACTTTTGCAAGTTGGCTTCTAATCCTTATTTATTCTTCTAATTATTGATTAATTAAGCCTAATCATTCTCCAAGGAATTTTTAATTCCTTTTTATTCTTCCTAGATTCCCTTTTTATATGTGAATTTTTAATTCACATTCCATCCTTCCAAGGCTTCTAGAACCTTGGACTTGTCACAATCTCCACATGTGACCATCCCACCTTTTTAGAGCCCACCTTTTATCCTCTAGATTATCCTATGAGTGTGAATTTTTAATTCACATTTATATCCCCAACCACCTTTCCTTTTCCCATGTAGATTTTTGAGGAATTCCAAAATTCCTCAAAAGTCCCTTTCACTCCCACTTGGGGACAAGAAATCCCTTTTTGTGGAAATCTCCTCACTCCCCAAGGTGCATGTCCTTTTCCACCTCATGTACCTTCTTGACAACTCATCTCCACCTCATATCCTCTTGTCAATTTCACCCTCCACATGTCAAGATGTGAGGGCTTATGGGTTCTCAACCCACTATAGCCCTTCATCTTGGCCTTGTTGGATCCATCTTGACCATTGAATTCTCTAGAGAATTCAAGATCCTCTATAAATACCCCCTCCTCAAGGGCATTTTTAGAACACTTTCATTTGAAGCAACCTTATGCTGCTAATTTTCCTTCTCAAACACTTTTTGCACTCTCATAACTAGATGCTGTCCATTTGAATTCTCAAGCCTTCTTCAATCATTCAACCATTTTCGTTCATCATTTTGCATATTGAAGCTTGCATTATAGTCATTCAAACAATCATCTAAGGAGCACACAACCAATCCAAGCAAGGGCCAATCAAATAGGTATCAACAACAAGGGAGGTAAAACTATTTGTGTTTTATCTTATTTGCATTCCTTTCCGTTGAACGACTCTTTTGGCTAATCTTGAGGTGTCCTTGGTATTTTGTTATTCATGTTTCTTAGTTAGATTTGCACATTTAGAGCAGTAGGAATTCCAAGGTATACATTTCTGGCACGCCCGGTGGGAAATGTATACCTTGGAATTCCTAATTTTCATCATTTTCTTTTTCCCTTCCTAGTCACTCCTTTGGATGAGTGGGGCATCTTTTCCAATCTAACCATCTTCTTCTAGGTTCTATATTTTAATATTCTTTGAAATGATGCTACTTCGGAACACCATCTCAAAGAGGGGCAAAATGTAGACATCCAAATTTGGACACTTAATTTATCCAAATTTATCACTTTTCGTCTAAACATCCTTCTTATCCTATAATTAAGTAATATTACTATTATTTAATTAATATCTTTAAATTGTACAATCCCCAAGGTATTTAATTAATAATTAAATACTTTACCCTCTTTAATCCTCCTTTCATCAAATAAATTAAATAAATAATACATTTATTTAATTCCTCACATGTCATTTCATCTAATCCTAATCCATCTTCTAATTTCTTCATTAGGGATGTGCACATGCCTAATCCTTGATTAGGATGTGTCACATCCTCCAACTTTTGCAAGTTGGCTTCTAATCCTCATTTATCTTCTAATTACTGATTAATTAAGCCTAATCATTCTCCAAGGAATTTTTAATTCCTTTTTATTCTTCCTAGATTTCTCTCTTTTATATGTGAATTTTTAATTTACATTCCATCCTTCCAAGGCTTCTAGAACCTTGGACTTGCTCACAATCTCCACATGTGACCACAAGTCCCACCTTTGAGCCCATACCTTTTTATCCCTCTAGGATCATCTCC
>VDFB02263814.1:0-14199 GCA_007258455.2 Sequoia sempervirens
GGAGAATTTAATCAGTGCTCAAATTGTGAGTTTTTTTAAAGGAAATTTTAAAATCCTCTAAGGCAAATTTGAATAGAATGATTTTTCAAAGTGAATTTCTCCGGATGATGAATTCAAGATGAGTTGCCTAGATGATTTTGATGGAATTCTTCGAAGATGAATTTTCTAGAGGTGATGACGAGTTAAATTCGAACTTCAAGTGACTAAGCTCCGGCTGGTGAATTAAAAAGATGGATTTAAATTAAAATTTTTCGAAAATAAATTCGAAGATGCCAGTCAAAGTCAAGTTTCTAGAAGAGCAAGATTCCCGACGTCGAGAGACAAGTGTCAGAAACACCAGAGAGGGAAATTCGAATTCTTGAAGTGGAGTAGTGGAAGTTTAATACACTGGCTAAAAATGGCTTCTTCTAGAATTCGATTTTGAGCTATAAAATGAAGAGATTTCTAACTTATTTTTCACAGCTGGAGAAGTTGAATTTGCTCTAAGATTGACATTGCAGTGAGTTGCTGGAGACTGGAGCTTGAGTGAGTTCGAATTTTGGTTAAGTCTGGAGTTGCTGGAGAGGTGCCATTGCTGAAGTCAAGAGGTACGACTTGAGCTTGTTGCTGAGCCTTGAATAATTTGAAGTCAAGAAGGCGCACTTGCAAGTTGTTGAAGATTCAAATCTGCATTTAAGGAGGTACGCCTTGAGTTGCTGAGGAGTGCCATTGCTGAAACCAAAAGGGGCGCACTTGCTGATTGCTAGAATCTGATTTGTTGTTGAAGTTGCCAGAACTAAAAGGTACGACTTTGCTTGTGTAGTGGCTGAAGCTTGATTCCTTGCTAAAGTTGAAGTTGCCAGTTAAGAAGGACGCCTTGAGGTGTGAGCTTGCCGAGAGTTTTCAAAGCTTGCTGCTTGCTGATTGCTGATTGCTGATACGAAGTTATAAAAGTTCAAATTGCTGATTGAGAGTAGTGAAGTGAAGTCACTAAAGTCCACGTAGAAGTCTGTTCTAAGTGTTGAAGTTCGAATTTGTTGAAGAAGAAGAAGCTGAGATGGCTGAGGCAAGGACAACTGGAAAGGACAATGGTGCATCCAGGCAGGCTGTGATCAAGAAGTTGAGTAAGACGTTCATGCCAGAGTCTAAGTTTATTTCAAAGTTGGGCAGGTTGACAGACACCAACCTGGGCTCCGTCAACCTGGAGGCCTTCAAAAGCAGAATACTGGGAATTGAAGTCATCGGCCTTCAACCACTTCACACAATATTGTTCGAAGTGGGTTATATGCAGCTGCTGGTTTCCCACTAGCTATTTAGTGTTCGGAGCTGATCATGGAGTGCGCCAATTGCTATGAGAAGGAACATCGATCGATCATGTCACCTGATGGCCAAGTGCTTGCTAATCTTACTCCAACGGCCATTGGTGAAGCTTTCGGGATCCCGGTACACAGAAACATGGTTTACAAATCCAGAGAGCGGGCTGAGCGGATGTATGCTTCTGCATTTGAGAGGTGCACGGAGACAATTAACACTCATTGGATGAGCACTCCCAAGCCTTCTTGTGCGAAGTTGCCAAAGCAGATCATAATGGATGACTTGAAGCAAGAATATTGCGACCTCATCATGATGCTGAGCAGGGTTGGAGGTTGTGCACAATCGTTCATTTTTGAGCCCTGGATGTTTTACTACATCAATCTCGTGCTGGAAGGGAAGGACTATGTCAATTGGGCCGAGATGATCAGTGATAATTTGCATGAGCAGCTCCTGAGCCTTCGAAGGACAAGGACATTTTATATGAGCTCCTACATTGTCTATATGTTGGCACGGATGATGAAGTACAGGGGGATCTCTTACAAGGAGCCTGTTGGTTGTGGCTCTCATCAATTCAAGATCCATGATGCGTGTCCACAGTTGCACCTGTCAAGCACAACTCACTACAAGCGTGTCAACGATTCTTTCACCATGTATATTACAAGGCTACTTTAGGAGCGATTACATCACAGGATCTCGAGGGATGCCCAAGAGCTAATTGAAAGGTATGGGTGTTGGTTCATACAATTTCCGAAATTTTCTTATATCAGGCTGCAAGGTTTCTCATCATATCCATATAGGCTGCTTAAATACCCAACAGATAGGATTTTAATGCTAGAGATATCTAGGCAACTGCTTGCCTTTGATAAAATCCAAAAGAAGAAGAAGAAGGGAGGAATAGAATTTCCAGTTGTCATGGGCAACTCGGATGAGGTGTGTCCCTCAATACAGGCAGCTAGAGAAGCTGAAAGTGAACTCCAATTTTATCATTTCTCATATCATACTAGCCGACAGCACTATGACCCACATCATAACATCAAATGGGTACTGTCAGAGGAGTTTAAACATAAGGCCACCCATTGAGGATTATTAACGTTCTATGAGATTGGAAGCGGCTAGAAAAGACGCCTTCGGCTGCCCACACCCCGACCGGAGGAAGTTGTGCTCTGGCTCCACTCAGTGAAGATATGGACGCTTGTCCATCCTGACATGTACCGCTAGAGATACCCCCCTTCCGACCGTGACAACAACCGAGATTGCTGATTTGAATTTTCTCTATTCCCCGCCTGACGTCACTGCAGCATGGGTTGATGGAAGTAGTAAATTGTGTTTTCAAAGAGTAGGTCAATTCGGTTTTGACTCCACAACCTGATGGGAGAGATCATGACACCCACCCACCTGTGAAGAAAAAAACAAATTGCCATAACGTAGGTCCGTGAGTCCAGAAGAAAAAGTAGATAGTTAGACAGAGCTCACCATGCAGAGCCTCCCACGAAGTTAAGGCTAGCATCACCATTGAGACACGCTTCAAGCATACAGGAGGTCTCTTTATTTGCTGATCAGAGGATTGCATTGAATCAGGTGCAAGTGGTACAGGATGATATTCAGCCTCCACGGAGAGAGTCAGTTGGCCAGAGTGTCAACGCACCTGTTAGGGTTGATCAGCGGGATGATGAGGGGACTATTACTGACCCTCAATTTCAGCAGGAATTAGAGGCGGCCATGAAACTTAAGATGATGATATTGTTTCAAAGGATACTCACCGCTCAGAGGGACGCATGAGCCTCATGTACGATGTGAGGTTGGGATAGGTTAGAGTAGAGGCACGGAGCAGCAGCCCTTGACATACAAAGACATGATGTGCCCTTGGCTTAAGGATGTAATGAGAAGAAGCCCTGAGGATGTTTTGATCCAGCAACAGGACAGTTCGGAACATCTGCACCTCCACAGAAGAAGAAAGCAAGAAAATTTTCGAAGATATCCACTGAAGAGGATGGCTCTCGCACCCTTCACGTAGCTGTGCCACGAGTTGTGTGTGACCGGAATGAAGCAGTTCCTGAGAATTATGTGGTCACGACTCTGGACTTGGGATGCCCCACTGGTGCTCAGATTGTGGAGGAGTGTGATAACTCCTATTTTGCCCTCAAGGATAGGTTATTCAAGAAAGAAGGGAAGTACAAGAAGTTGAAAAGAGAACACAAGGCCTTAATCGGATATGTACAGCAGTTGTCTCGTTCTCGAGGGCAGGATTTACCAGTGATAGAGCCTCCAGCAGAGATACCTAGAGAGTCCATCAGTGGCTTGGTAGAGTTGGGGAAGATGGCACAGAGCGCATAAATGGGTCACAGGAGTTCGTGGCTGAGACAAAGAGAGATTTATGAGGACCTTGTCACTTTCAACAGGCCTCTAGTATTTTGACACGGATGGATGCAGTGGATCATGCTTGGGGAGATGCTTCTATCTACCAGAGCAAAGTTATCCAGCGTCTTGAGGTATTGAGGCATGTGCCATTTCGATTGCTGATTGATGGAGGTGTCATTCAGGAGAATGATAGGTATGACTTCTCTAGATGGTATTCTTCAGCGATCACGGGGCGTGGTTTCTTCGATGCGGCACAGGCGGATTCAGCTAGGATGCATAAGGCCATGGCCAATATTATTGATGGAGTTCAGAATACCTTTGAGGCCATATTTGCTAGGCGGTTGAGTCCGGATGAGGTAAATGTTGATAATTTGAGGGGTTTGCTGGTGCCTTTCTTCTCAGAGGTGAGGACCTTTGTACAAGATGATTTCGAGAATACTTCTACTTTCTCCACTTTGATCCACCACCAGACTCCTGATGTTTGGAGAAAATCTTGCACGAGGGCAGGAGTATCTACCACAGATATGCTCTAGACACAGGTTCCACCCTACTTCAGCCTCTCAGAGGTCAGAGGCCGTGGCTCTCAAGAGATCTGTGGAGTTGGCAGTCAGAGAGAAGGCAAATGGGAACACACTACTGGACGAGGATCTTCTAGAAGACTAAATATGGGCATTTATTACATTTACTATTTTGGGAGTGAGTGGGAATCTTTGATTCATTTAATGTACCACTCCTTATTCTGGTAGTTTTTAGGGTTAGGGATGAGGTGGCACGATTCTGGCCACTCTATTGATTGTAACCCTAGCCGTCTTTTGGGACTTGGCTAGCTATATAAAGGGGGAGTCCCCCTCATTTGTAATTCATTAGACAGTAGACATTGTGTGAGATTGGACATTAGCATTAAAGCTAGAGCTAGAGAGTAGAGCATATTAGACATTTTGCATAGTGTGGAGAAGAAAGAAAGTTTTCCCTTTGAGCAAGGTCTCTTCTTCCTTTCATAGCCAAGTAGCTTAACTTCATGCAAGTAGTTTACTTTGATGTATGGTGTTTTATTGAGATAGCTTCACTTTACTCCATACCACTAGCAACTTGTTGATGATAAGCTTGCCTTGCGTGGTCGACTGGAAATCATCTTGAGTTTAACTTCAATTGTGATTGGTATGCTTATATGCGTCGTTGTGATGGTGTATGCATGTTGAATCATAATTTGAACATCTTTTTGTTATCCCTTTGAAGATTGCACCGATTTCACTGAGGCTGTCTGACGCAAGGCTAGGTGAAATCTGGTTGAAGTCTATTGAAACGAAGCCCCACATATCCTGCATTTAGAATAGAGTACAAGTTTCTTAGGCCCTACACTCTTTTACTTTCTGCACATTTCAGATTAGTTTTAGGAAAACAAGCTACATGGCCAAATCCTACGCGCAAGAACCCCCTTCAAAATCATTCATCTGTTGTTAACTGTAAGAAGTCTGAACAATTGCGTAAGTCCCCTCGTAAGAACACAGCAATACACATCAACCAAACTGGGTCTATTCACACTTAAGGAACCTTGGAGTTGAACGTGCGAACTTTCTCGCAATCTTAGCGCACGGAATACTTTGATCAAGAGAGAACGGAGTAGCCCAAACTATTTTGTTCTTCGGCTGATTGGTGAGGTCACAAAAATCACATCAACAAGACCATACAAGGCCTTCTTCAATTTGCAAACATGTGACTCCTTCCCATGAACCTCAAATCCATCAGGTTGCTCTATATAAACCTCTTCCTCAATCACTCCATTGAGAAAAGTTGTCTTCACGTCCATCTTGTGAATCTTCCGAATCTTCCATCCTCTAGATGCAGCAATAGCAATGATCGTTCTGATAGAAGTATAGCGAGCAACAGGAGCAAATGTTTCTTCATAATCAACTCCCTCTTTTTGAGAGAACCCACGAGCCACAAATCTTGCTTTGTACTTCTCAATGCTTCCATCTGCAACATGCTTAATCTTGAATAGCCATTTATAAGATACCACAGACTTGCCCTTGGGTCTAGGAACAATATCCCAAACATCATTCTTAGGGTGGTGATACTCCCTCATCATAGCATCTCTCAAACTTGATGACTAGATGCTTCCCTCAACACGGTGGAAGCTTTCGAGATTCTATAATGTCACGACTCCATCAAGGGCAACATGGCCGGAGAACATGTGGCCTTTTGCTCACTCTAAATGTGTCTTTAGGGAGCTGCCGACACCACGCCTCTTGCATAGTGCCTTTGGCCCATAGAGGTCTCTTTCTCCCAATAACAATGTCCCGGTAGGCCCATCCTTTAGATTTCCAAGGTTCCAGCAGGTTAATATCTTCTTTTGGTTAGAGTCTCCCTCTGGAATCCTCGAGAACCCACAGTCAACTTCCATATCCTAAGAACTCTTCATTATCAATCTCCCATATGAATCCCCCTGGATCTCACGATGCAACATCTTCCCTCAAATGCCGGTATCCCCTCTTGATTTTGATCATCTTGACACGGAGATGTAAAATCGTAGGCTTTTGATCTCCTTTGTAGCTAAATATTCCCTTCTTGCGAAGGCTCCAACTAGTTCTCTTTTCGCCGGGAGCATGAATATGGAAATGAGGACATCCTAAAGATCCTCCAATGGCCCGAGCTTTGGGCTATACTTCCCTTATAAAGGCTTCTTACGGTCCATATTCTCCAAGATCTTATAGGGACTTTCCCCATTTCCTAAACATACATAGCAGCTGTCACGGAAAACCCATGCATACAGGAGAAGGTTGCAAATCTTGTCAT
The DNA here is from genome assembly GCA_007258455.2 of Sequoia sempervirens. NCBI lineage: Eukaryota > Viridiplantae > Streptophyta > Pinopsida > Cupressales > Cupressaceae > Sequoia > Sequoia sempervirens. The sequence goes on from VDFB02263814.1 coordinate 6,445, forward strand.
GGATCATAGCCTTAGCTGCTTCCACAATTACATTCTTTCTTTCTGCAACACCGTTTTGTTGAGGATGATAGGGAACACAGAACTCCCTCTTGATCCCTGCATCAATACAAAAATTCTGAAAACTACTAGAGGTGTATTCTCCACCATTGTCAGATCTGAGGACCTTAATTCTTTTACCAGAAAGATTTTCTACCAAGGCTTTAAACTCTTTAAACCTATCCAACACTTCCTCAGACTCTTTAGATTTCAAAAAATAAATCCAAGTCTTCCTAGAGTGATCATCAATAAAAAGAACATAATACAAGAAACCACTCGAAGAAGGAACAGACATAGGTCCACATAAATCAAAATGAATAAGGTCTAAAATATACTTAGATCTATTTTCTCTACTATGAAGAGGGGCTTTTATATTCTTACCCAATGCGCAGCCCTTGCAAGTAGCTTCGTGCTCCAGGTTGAACTTAGGAAGGCCTGTCACCATTTTCTCCATGATAGGTAAGGCTCAGAAGTGTAAGTGACCCAATCTTTGATGCCAAAGATCGCAAAGACTTGAAGAGTCATGAACCAAAGCTTGTAAAGAACGTGTGCAAACCTTGTAAAGGTTTTCATGTCTAACTCCAATTACTTGAGCATCCTTGAATCTAGAGTTCTCCATCCACACTAGAACGTTGCCTTTGGAGAAGGCAACTTGATATCCTTTATCTTCCAAAGCTGATATAGAAATAAGATTGCGCTTGATTCCAGGAACATAAAGAACATTACCCAATTGAAGTGATATGCCGGAATCCAAGTGAAGTGTAGAGGTCCCAATTCCTTTCACGGAGTAGCTAGCATCATCTCCAATGATGACATGTTCAGAAGACTCCTTTTCCACCAAACTTGATAAGTGCTCCTTGAAGCCAGTGATGTGTTGTGAAGCACCACTGTCGATTATCCAAGTGTTGGTGTCGGAAGGTACACTACTTGATAATGCCGAATAGAACAAATATTCACTTGAGTCCTTTTGAGGGGAGGCATCATCAACATCCGCAACGGTGACCTGTTGCTTAGGTCTAGTTGCACAATACTTGGCGAAGTGCCCAAACTTGTCACACCTAAAACATTGAATCTTGGACATATCCCTCTTCTTCTTAAATGGAGGTGCATCATCATTTCCCTTGTCCCGATTCCTCTTGAAGAATCCTTTCCTTCCATCTTTTCCTTTCTTCTTTGATGCATGGGAGGCAAGAACATGAATGTTTTCATTCTTTGAACTTTGACCAACACCTCTTGCCACCAACCTTGATTCTTCTTGAATGCAATCAGATCTTAGGCGATCAAACTTAGGCAATTTCGATCTTGCACTGATTCCTTGAATGTAAGATTCCCAAGACAAAGGTAGACCATTGAGAGCAAGCATAGTGAGGTCTTTGTCATCAACCATATGTTCTATTGTTGAGAGTTGATCTCTCAAATCTGCAATCTTCATAAAGTATGCAATCACTGATTCACCTTTCGTCATCTTCACATGATGAAGTTGTTGCTTCAGTGCAAGTGCCCAGCTAGTATTGTTGATTTCATACATCTCTTCCAATGTTTTGAACATATCTCTCACTGCTTTCAACTTAGAGATGATAGGCACAATATGATCCTTGACAGAATCAACCAATATCTTCATTGCTTTAACATCTTTCTTCACCCATTGTAACTTCGCTTCCTCCTCCTCAGGTTCAAGAACGCTAGTCTCAACGAACTCACCCAAGTCATTTTCACGCAAGGCAAGCATGATCCTAAACCTCCATGATGTGATGTTGGATGCACCCTCGATTCTATCCTCGATCTTCAAACCGTTCACCATCTTGACTAAAGTAGATAGATGAACAACTAGGGTATTGCTGATTAGAAATAATCTGATCACGATCCTCTCAAACCCGCTCTGATACCATGTAAATTTTAATGAACAGATTATATGCACAGAAAATTAATTCAAAATCAGACAATAACACAGCAGATACCCTGGGAAAACCCTCCTCTTGAGGGAGAAAAACCCAGCAACAAAGATCTTCTCTTATATATAAATAATGGTGGCAACAATTCTCTTTACAATGAGGCCAATCACAAGGCCAATATTCAACACCTACACCAGATACAATAACAGATAATGATCTGCACTTCTGACTATCTAAATCTGCCCTTCAAAGAAATTCGCAATCTGCTCTTGATAAGATTTTGCACTCAGCTCTTGATAAATTCGCACTTGACTGGATGAAATGAATTGAACTTAAATGAATGATGAATAGAAGAAGGTGACCTTGTATATATACAAATGTGGGAGAGGTCGCACCTCTTCATGTGCAAGGTCGGCCAAGATACAAAATAATATAATTACAAAAGATAACTTATAAGAAAAGTCGGCCCCAAGAGAAATTATATTGTTGCCAAGAGAAGCGCCCATTCTTGCATTTAAATAAATAGCTGATAGGCTACATTTATTTATGTCTTTACTCGTGGCTGGAAGGATGAACCTGAAGCTGTTATAACATTAACAGTAGTGATCGGAAAGAAGTGCGCATATTTGGTTAGCCGATCAATAACTATGTAAATGCAATCTTTACCTTGGGCTTTCGGCAAACCCGTAATAAAGTCCATCGATAAACACTCCCACTTCCTGTTAGGTATCAGAAGTGGCTAAAGCAATCCAGCAGGATATGTGTGTTCTTGCTTGTTCTACTGGCAAACAAAACACTCTTGAACATATTGAAGAACATCAGTCTTTAGCCCTTTCCAAGTAAACCGTTCCCGAACTAGTTTATATGTTTTGAAGTACTCGGGATGGCCCGCCATAGGAAGATCATGAAAGGCTCTCAAAACTGTATCCCTCAACTCTGAATCAGGAACCAAAAAAATCCGCCCCTTATAAATGATCAAGTCATCCACAATGGTGTACCTACTATTCTGCTCTGTCTCATCAACAATGCTAGAAGCCCATGGGTTCTTAGCATACTCAGTAATGATCCTGTGCCTCCAATCCTCGGAGATATGCACCATAGCATTCAACTGAGGTCTGCGAGGTAAGGCGTCAGCTACAACATTCTGTTTCCCCTTAATGAAAGTGATATCAAAGTCATATGACTGCAGTTTGCTGACCCATTTTTGCTGTCTCTCATTCAGGTCTTGCTGTCCAAGGAAGTGTTTCAGGTTGTTGTGGTCTGTACGCACACTGAACTTGCTGCCTACCAAGTACTGCCTGAACTTAGCCAAAGCATGCATAATGGCTAACATTTCATTGTCATAAATACTGTAAAACCTCTCAGGACCCCTAAGCTTCCTGCTCTCGAAAGCAATAGGGTGCCTCTCCTGCATCAAAACAGCACCAATGCCCTCACCTGAAGCATTGCAAAACAAATCAAATGACTTCGTAAAGTCAGGCAATGCTAGCACTGGACACGAAATCATGATCACCTTAAACCTGTCAAAGCACTCCTGAGCCTGTGGTGACCAAGTAAAAGCCCCTTTCTTTGCGGCATTAGTGTTAAGGGGTAGGCGTGGCAATGAGAACCCACCCCAACAGTCCTCCTACTTAAAGCTGCCACAATGAATCCTTTTGGTACGGCCAGCAGGTTAGCAGTCGCAGCCACTCAGCATAGCTCGGACCTTCCTGAGTCCCGTACCGCTCCTTAGCCTTTGATGATGTACCCCACGGATACAACAATTCATGTGCCTAGCTCACATGGATTCCTTAGCGCCAAGGACTCCTTGGTGAATGCACCCCAAAGCTGTGTCAAGTGAGCTAAATGCTCCTCCATGACTCTTGTACACGAATGTCATCAGAGACCAATACAAATCCTCTGCGGCCCAGAGATACTGTTCGTAGTGCTTTGAAAGGTGCGTGAGGGTGCATTGGTTAGAACGAAAGGCATAACCAAGAACTCGAAGTGACCGCAATGGCACCTGAAAGCGGTTTTCTCAATGTCCTGTTCCCTCATTTGAATATGGTGGTACCCGAATCTCAAGTCAATCTTTGTAAAGAAGATAGCACTGTGCAACTCATCAATCAACTCATCGATGCGTGGTATCGGGTACCTGTTCTGAATTGTCCTCTTATTGAGCTGGCGGTAATCTATGCACATCCGAAGTGATCCATCCTTCTTCTTCACCAATACAACCGATGAAGCAAAAGGTGACTTGCTAGGTCTAATATGCCCCATAGCCAATAACTCATTGATGGTCTTCTCTATCTCATCCTTGAGTCGTTTCGGATGCCTATAGGGTGTAATCATAATGGGCTTTGCGCCCTCCTCCAACTCGATAATATGCTCAGTGCCCCTGTCTGGAGGTCTACCAGGTGGAATGTCGCTAAACACTTTGGAGTGTTTAGTCCTGAGTATCTGAATGTCTGGATGGTACTCACCCTTCTACTGCTCCTGCTGTGCTGACAATAACATACACTCTGCAGCCTAATCAACCATATCATGACGAATGAGTCTCTCCATCCGCCTGTACGAAACCGTCCTCAGATTACTATCTCTAATGGCTTTGATGACATGAGGTTTCCCATTAACTTTGAACTTCATCTCCATGTCTCGTAAATTGAGTGTGAACTCACCCAAATCGTGAAGCCATGCCATCCCTAACACCACATCAGTATCTCCCATATTAACAACATAGAATTCAGTCTTGAACTCATAGTTGTTCAACCGCATCGGAAGATCAGTTATCTTTCTGTCGCACTTGAGGGTGTACCCATCAGCCACCTTGACTCGGATACCCTCAAACTCCTCTGTCTGTATACCACGTCTCTCCACCAACCATGCATCTATGAAATTATGAGTAGCACCAGTGTCAAGTAGAGTGATTACCTTCTGACCAGCTAGGAGCCGACGAAGTCTAAACGACCCATCTCTCTGAAGACTAGTCAAATGTGCTTCCTGGCAACTTCACGCTGCTTCATTTCACGTCATTTTACGGCCTTTCGCCATTACGAATTTTCCGGAATCAAAGTTTGCTGGTCACAGCCGGATCAGATTGCTCTTCTCCCTCATAAAACCATTCCATCTGATTATTTTTAACCTTGGGACGAAGAGGGTATACATGTTTATCATCGTAGGGTGCCTTGCACCAAAAACATAATTTTTTCTTCCGTAAATCATTTAGTGTTTCTTTGTCAAATGGTGGTGCATTTTGTCTCCTAGGATCAGGTGGATCCCTCTTCCTGTCAAATGGCTTATTCCTATCAAATGACCTATTAGGCCTCGTGTAGGGTGTCGAGCCAGAACTAAACTTACTGCGAGGTGCTGCAAGCTCCATGTTACGTGCCTTCCTCATGGCCTCCTGAAGAGTAGGAGGATCAAATGCCTTGACCCAACCTCTCATAGGCTCCATCAAACCCTCGACGAAGAGAATAACAAGTCTCCCTTCTGAAATGCCTGTCACCATGACTGCAACCCTCTGAAATTCACCGACATAAGCATCCAAACTACCTGTCTGCCTGAGTTGAGCTAGCTCTCTGAAGTAGAGTTATGGATCCTTCTTGTCGAAATGCTCTATGAGCCTGCTAGTGAACTCCTGGTAAGTAGTGACTGCATGATGGCCAAGTGTGTACATGCCATGATGCCACCAATCATGTGCCAACCCATCAAGATGCAAAGTAGCAGACTTAATGGCCTCGTCCTCCTGCATAGGTCTCAGTGATAGATAATTGTCCAACTTTTGGATCCACGACCTCGTTGAACTCTTATCAGACCCGTCAAAGTACGGCAAGGTGATTTTGCTAACTGCATACTATAAATCCCTGTTCACCTGTGGCTGTGGCTGCTGGTGCTGAGGAGCTCTACGGTCAAATCTACCTCCCCCTCTAGGTTTATGCACATCCATAAACTCATGAAAAGACAACGCCTGCCTGATCTCAGGTGCTAATGATAGATACTCACCATGAAATCTAGTCACATCCGCCACTGACATGCCATTGTGTGGTTGAAACTCCTGATGATGCCCCTGCTGCTCTGCCTCCGGAGTCGAAGGTGGGGCCTCTCTAGATATGAATGTAGGTTGTCCAGGCCTACGCTCATGATAGATTGGTGATGGCTACTGTGGTGCTAATGCCAAAGGCTGGTCCATGCCTACAGTCCTGCTCAACTATCCGATTTGGATATAGTGCGGCTGGGATGGAGTATATTGTCTAATAGTGCCCATGAACTGGGACATCATGTCCATCATATTATCGTGTCTGCGCCTAAACTCCTCATCAGTAATATCACCCTCTGCATGAGCTTTCCCTGAATCCCTAAGTGTCTCTGTAGGGATCTCACGGTCTGCCATCAGTGTTGTGACACTGTCCTCACTGCTATTGGAGCTAGATCTGTAAATACCCAATACTCCTGATACTGTTTCACCTTCAGGAATAGGTGGACCTGTCCAATCCTCAACTCTGCCTGTTCCTATACCCTTAGTATAGTGAATGATGTCTCTACTCATGAAAAAGCATCTAAAAAGCACTCTGTTTACTGAAAAAGCAACTGAAAAAGCACAAGATGGCAGGAAAACTGTGCTCTGATACCACTGTAAGAGACTAGGTGGCTCTCAACCCAAAACACTGTCCGGAAATCTGAGTTTTTGTTTGTTTTTTGTATTTTTGACTTTTTTGTAGGTTTTTGCATATAAAGAGAGAAATTGCGATTTTGCTTGAAATGCTTGAAAAATTATTAATAAATTCCAGAAGACTATTTTGATTGAAATAAGTCTACCGAACTGAAGCTAGGTGATTTATTCAACTTCACAAATAATCTCACTGAGAAATACAAACGTTACAATTAGAAAAAGCAACTAATAATTAAAGAACCTGGACATGTTGCAGCCGCCAGAATGAAGACAATAAATGTACGGCCAAAGGATTGAAGCCAGTTACAACCCCCAAAATCCACGCCAGAACTCAGGAGACCCTAGGCGCACAGGATGGAAGAAGTAGAAGACCCAGACTGAAGGCGTATTTTCCAGTTGATAAAGTACGACCCTTGCTGGTACAGAAAAATACGGCGAACCAGCAGCAATAAAAATAGTACGGCTTCAAGAAGACAATGCCAGAACACTGTGAAATGATCTCAGATAAGTCACCACCAATAACTGATAAATAAACTTCTCAAACCCTTCCTGAATCAATTCAATAAGCACAACTGCAACCTCTGTATGAAGTCACCCTGTTTGACAATCTTCGACTGTTATTTCACAGTCTCAGTATGTCAGATCTTGAAGAGGGAATGTTCATCAAAACCTGTCGATCTGTAGAAACCCTGGGTTCTCAAACCCCAATGCTCTTAGAGAGAAAAGATAACAAATTCGAATAATTAATCACATAAGTTCGATTTGCTCTTTGAAAGAATATATAGTCTTCTCAAAATTTTGACTTTTCTCATTAAACCCATTAAAATTGCATTTAATAATAAATATTCGTCCTTTTCAATACTTGGGCTAATATTTGATTAAATGGCGTCCCTTTTCTTTTAATGAATATTAAATTCATTAAATATTAATTTTTCCCCTTCATTATAAAGTATTAAAAATACTTTATAATTTGCCATTTAAATATTAACTTTTAATACTTCATTAAAATGACTTTGTAATATAAAGTCAAATTAATTATTCCTTCAAATATTATTAAATGCTTCTGATAACTCTCGTTTGTTCAACCAAACATCAAACTGGGTCGATACTGAGCTGACCAGCTAAACCAGGTTCCTTGCCCAAAATAGCAACTTCCGCCTGCTGACTTACTATAAATAT
>VDFB02263815.1:0-20250 GCA_007258455.2 Sequoia sempervirens
CATTATTACTATAGAGTGAGATGGTTTTCAATAGGAGAGAGATGCTTTGAGGTAGGAGCTGGTTACTGAGCATCAGTAGAGATTAGCTATAGATATTTCACTAGCCTCCTATGTTCCCCTTGCTTAATATTATGTCAAGTGAGATCAACTTTTGCAGCGGTGTACCTATTATCAAACATTATACAAGGCCTTTGTTCCGAGGGCTCAGAGATACCCTCGTTTCAAAGATCTGAGGACAATGAAAAGGGCAGAGTTATGGGGATAGTTTATGAGGCAGCCTCAACTATCTCACATTATGCCACAACCATCTCCTCATCAGAGCCAATAGCAATAGAGATCCCCATCCCAAGATGGCCTGCAAGGTTGATTTTGCTTCATCTTTATATGTTGATGTTTATTGTATCAAAGACTTGTGTAGACATGATATTTTGTATATACATTCATTGGCCCAATTGAGGCATCATATATAAGTATTTTTTTGTATATTTGGATATCATACATGTTACTTGATGATGTATTCCTACATTCTCATTTTTGATGATATATGATATATACCATGATTTGATGCAGCTTATTATGTGTTATGAGATGATTATGGATGATGATTTATATATCTATGCAATGGATGATGATATATGATTTATTCAGTGTTTGATGATATAGGATGTATGTATAGATGACTATATGATGTATAATGTTTTCCATTTTATTATGGTCATGATATGTACTATTGATTATGTGGATGCAAGATGCATGTGGTACTAATGATATTGTGATGCAAGATGGAGTTGTTAGTTAGAAGTGTTAATATGACTTAGAGATGGATTGAAATTTGATGTTGTTAGTTACTGATGAGTTTGCTTAAATTGCTTTCATATAGACTTCATATTTTTAGCAATCCTTATTGATGTAGCAAATAGACATGATGCACTAGGGTATTGATGACCAAGGTGGTGTTGTATCTATTGTGTGGACTTTGAATCTACAAAAAAAGAATATTCTTGCTCATACCATACATACAAAAACCTTGTGTTGAGTTGCATCAAAACATTTTAGACTAGTTACATAGAGAGGTATGGAGTACCTAACATGCAACTGCTACACGAATTTCCTCAAAACAACTTCCACACACAAAACAAAGCAAGTATTCAATGTGGTAGTATCCCAAAAACATCTAACAAATAGAGAAAATAGAAATTGATGATCAATATCTCCACTCCTTCCTCTCTAAATCCTTATGGATATCCTCAAGAGATCCTAGGAATGTGATATTTTGATAAATAAAAAAGATAAGATTATAAAAAAAAAGATAAACAATGTTGTAGTATCACTTGCCATAGCTATTTGATGTTTTAGGATGTTATCCTTTAGTGATGTCTATTGTAGGATTGTTTTATCCATTAAGACATGCGTTAGGATGTTGATGATGAATTATCAATATGTAGGTATTTAATACTTGGGAATTGTTATAGTCTTATAGTGATATAGTCATTTTAGTCTTTACTTTGGAAGCTTCAATTTTGATGTTTGTTTTGTTTGTGGATTACTTTGTCAAAGGTTGACGCTGATGTTTGTTTATTATGAATGGAATTTTTTTTGCGGATAAGTGATAATGGACATAGGAAATTTTGTAATTTTCTCATTTATTTGATGTTGTTTTTGTTGTTTTCATAAGGTTTAGAAACAAATAGGGGTACCTAAAGGGACTAACCTAGTTCCTGAGGGGTTGATCAGAAATTAGCCTTGCCTACATGATGAATGTAGAGACATCATAGTTCAACTATATTGAGTGACATTTTTTTTGTAGTTTTTAACCTTTTTACATATGTTTTTTTGGATTTTGATAGGATATTTGAATGGCCTTACCTATGTTATCCATGTAGAGGCTCACAGCTCACTTTTTTTGTGATTCAATTGTAGCTCGTCCAAAGAAAATCTACAATTTTTTTTGAGATTTTGATGTTCTAACTTTGTTTTGTTTTTGTTTGTTTTTTGGATGTTTTTTATTTTTGCTAGTTTGTGACAATGATGGGATGTACAAGGATCCAATCTGCTACTAGTTTCAGAAATTTTCCCCTAGTTTGAGACAATATTATGTTCATTAGGGTATATGGATGAAGATGGTATAACAGGGTTCAATACTTGATCAGTTATTGAACCATGGTTGGATACACGTTTTACTATGGGATGGATGGGGCAAATGCTTAAGATATTGTTGATAGATAGAGATGCAGGTTTTATTCAAACGTAGTGCCTATTTATCAGGTTTTCACTATAGTACCTATCCTAGAAGCACCACAAGGTGGTTTTCACTTAAAGGACATTTTATTTCTCTTTACTATTTTTCTTAATTTTTGATTTTTTTTCCTTTTCTTTTTTTCCTTTTTCTTTTTTTCCTAGGATACTCTAATGCGCTCAAGTATAAAACCTTTTGAGATGGCTACTATTCAGAGGTTCATCTAAAGGTTCTCCTTTAGGAGTAGCCAACTGATATGCTCCAGAGCCATAGCTTGTTGTTATAATGAAAGGACCTAACCAGTTTGGTTCAAACTTCGCCTCCCCATCTTGATTTAGCTAAATATTTTTATTCTCTTTCAGTACCAAGTCACCAACTTGGAAGTTTATGTTCTTCATCTTCTTGCTAAAGCTTCATTTGAGCTGATTTCGATAAACCTGGAGATGGTTTAATGTGCTCAAACATATTTCATCTAGAAGATCTAACTCATTAAGTCTAGATACCTGATATTCCTCATTGTTGGCCATGCCTTTAAGGGATACTCATAGTGATGGGATTTTGACTTCAATAGGTAGGATCACTTCAAATTTGTAGACCAAGGAAAAATATGTGGCACTTGTAGGTGTACAATGTTGGTTCAATAAGCCCATAAGGCTGGGTTTAGCTGCAAATTCCAATCATGGCCGATGTCATTAATAGTCTTTTTCAATATTTTCAAAATGGTTTTATTGGATGCTTCAGCCTAACCACTTCCTTGGGGATAGTATGGGGTTGAGAATCGGTGTTGGATGGAGAACCTTGAACCAAGTTCTTGGACATCTTGGTTCTTGAATGGATTTCCATTATCCATTATGATAGTTTGTGAGATCCCATACCGACATATCAAATAATTCAAGATGAACTTGGATATTTGTTTTCCTATGATGTAGGTTAATGAAATTGCTTCTATCCACTTTGAAAAGTATTTTGTTGTAGCGATAATGATTTTTTTCCCATTAGATGAAGTGGGAGATATCTTCCCTATCAAGTCTATTCCCCATTGCAAAAAATTCCATTGTGTAGTTATAGGTCATAGCTCTTGTGCCGGTGCATGAACAAGATCATTGTGCTATTGACTAGTGACATTTCCTTGAGTAATGAATGTATTCTTGTTCCATTGAGGGCCAATAATACCCTATTATCAGTAAATTTTGTATTAGGTTAGGTCCACTAGTGTGAGACCCATAAATACCTTCATGCACTTCTTGTAAAGCAATTTGTGCTTCATCCATGTTGAGACATCGAAGTAATGTATCGTCTAAAATTTTCCTGTATAGGGTATCTCCTAAGATGGTGAATCAAGATGTTCTACGAACAAATATTTTCATTTGGTTTGTCGTTAAGTCAAGGGGTATGATACAATGTTGGATATAGGAAAATGTATCTTGGTACCAAGGAAAGTTAGGACCAACAACATCATAAACAAGTTCTAATTCTGGGATATCAAATGCTAGTATAAGTAGTTTCTCCATGAGAAATTCATATTTGGGAATGTTTTGGGGAATGTCAAGGAGTGAGCCTATTGTTGCCATAGCATCAACTACTCTATTGTTAATTCTAGGAACTTATTCAAAGGTGATAACAACAAAGTACTACTTGAAATTATCCACCATTATTTATATGGCATTTTCTTGCCATCCTTCTATAAGAGAGGGGGACCACCGCATGCAAGACCCTAGGTCACAGAGAGTCAAGATGTGAGAGGCTGCCCTAAAACTAAGTGTAATGTAAGGGGATGTGAGGCAAGAGTAAAAAATATCGAGGGGCCTCTAAATTATTCTACAGACCCGAAATGAAGAAAGGGGCTAGAAGAGCTAGTTTCCAAGTCTAACACTGCGCCTCTAGGAGCTCTTTATCCTAGGATGGGATCGTAGTCTCTGGACGACAACATGGCGTGCTAGCATCTCTAAAGTGCACTGGTGTTCGTACGACCAAACAACAATAAAGGCATGGTTAAACTAAGGAAAGCAAGCTAATGACCCAGATAACTAACTAAAGGGACAGAATGATACGAGTAAATAAACAAAGTATTCTCTAATGTTATAAAGCAAAAATGCAAGTGTAAGAAGAATAAGAAGGATCTCACCAAGGAATTCATTCATCAGCTGATCCTTCAAGAAGCACACATACACACAGAAAGAGAGAAAATTTTGGGTGGTTGTATAGGGGCCTACCTCAGTCAAACCCTCATTTAAGTGTTTCCACCTCCACAGACATCCAAGGAAACGAGAAAAAGAAATAGTGCAACAAAGAAAATACAAACACTACAAAGTAGTATTATGCTACTCAACCAAGTGATAGAGGAGAGGAGAGGGAAGCTTACCACCTCCACCAAGAACACTCAAGGCTGCTTGGGGGAGAAATGAGAGGAACTCAAGCCTCTACTGCAATGGTGTGGTCCCAAACATGCTCTACCAAAGTGACAAAGTGAAGCTTTGGCTGCAATGGAATGCTTGAAGTGACTAAGAAATTGAGTTTGTAGAGTGCAAGAATAAGAGCTTGATTTGCTAAAGAGTTGTGAAGAGTTTGACTGAATGTTGAAGGGGTGAATTTGAAGAGAGAATGAAGAAAAATGACTATATTCGGGCTGGTTGGCTGAAGGGGGCATTACAACTTCATTGCCAATGAGAAGTGTAACGCCTCTGCAGGTTTAGCCGTAAGAATCTGCCAAGGATGTAAGTGCACTGCGCGGATGTCTACTTTTCGCGTAGGCATCCCTGACAAAAACGCCTCCACCAACACTCAAAACAGGCACCAAGTTGACTGCCAATAGGGGGCTTAGGTGGAATAAAGCCTTTGAACTTAGTTTTCTAAGGTGGATAAAGGAAAATAGGGGATTTGCATAGGGGATGAAAATTCACTCTTATACATTTTCCCCCACTTTAGCGAGCACAAATACTGATGAGTGCTCAGTAAAGTAAAAGAAGAAGAGAGTAGAGTTAGATATGTATACCTAAACCATTGAGGAAGCAGTACTCGATCTAGCATACCTGAAGGTGAAGGAAAATAAAAGGACCCCATAGATGCTTGAAACTATGAAGTTGGAAAAACAAAGTGTCTTACAGGCCCATAGACCTGCAAGGAGGCAACCCCCAAGATCTCTCACATGAAGGAAGCCCCATGAACTAAGCACCTTACAGGTGCTCGATCCTGAAAGGAAGGTGTCCTCCAAAAATTATAGCATGGAGGAAAACCAAAGGAAGCACCTTACAAGATCTTAGTCCAATAGGGAAGGTATTCTCCATGAACTCAAGCACAAAGAATGCTGAAGGAAGCACCCTATAGGCTCTTAGTCCTGCAGGAGAGGTATTATCCATGAACTCAAGCATGAAGAACACCCAAAGAAGCACCCTACAAGCTCTCAACCCTATAGGGGAGCCACCCCAAAGATCTCTTGCATGGAGGAAGCTCAAAGGAAAGCACCCTACAAGTTCTCGATCTTGCAGGGAGGTATCCCCAATATCTCTCGCATGGAGGAAACCTGAGAAAGTAGAATCCACAGAGTCAAGAAGTAGCGACACATCTACCTATAGATAGAACATGTGAAAAGTAGTTGTGTAGGAAAATAAGTGGACAGTCATGCAGACCATCAAAAGCTTTCAAAGGGATCCCTTGGGAACCCTTCAAAAGGAGAGGGGTCCACTCAAGGGACACATTGTTTGAAAGGTAAGGTCTAGTCAGGTTTCCCCCAAACTAGATGTCAAAGGGTGAATGGAATGAGTCTAGTTGGGCTGCCCACAGGCTAGATGTGAAAGAATTCCATTCGGAATAGAGAATTTGAAAGAAGGGTCCCTTGGGAACCCGCCATGAGAAAGAAAGGGGGGTCCACTCAAGGGACACACAATTCAAAAGCAGTTGTTCTTCTTAGAGTGATTCATCATTAAGGAATCCTCTTGAAAGATGTTCACTTCCTCAAGGAATTCAAAAGGAAGGATGTTCCCCCATGCAACGAGAAATAAAATTTGTTCTCGCTTCAGAGGAAGGTCTTCAAGTCCTTTTTTTACAAACCCGTGATGAAGGAAACATGCTCCATTTTGGTTCCAAGTTGAGAATGTGATTCTAAGGAAAAAAATTATGAAGAATTTTGAGAAAAGATTTGTTGTCAGCGAATTCATTTTCTAAAAATTAAAGTGTTGAAGAAGAGCATTGTCACACATAGAAGGGACAACTCAAGCAAAGAAGAGAAAAATATAAAGAGAAAGAGAAAGAAAAAGAGGAAAGAAAAATTTAAACAAAGGACACAGCGGGATCTGGTTTAGTGGGGTCAGATCTGTCCAAGCTCATATAATGATAGGTAACTGCAATGTAAGGTGAAATATCATCAATCCCCAACCAGATTAGGAAGAATAAATGGAAGACAAAGTGAAAACAAAAAAATTGGGCCAACATGGAAGGGGAGCCTAAATGCCCCCAACACTTTGCATCATCCCCAATTTAATGAAAATCAAGCACAAACATGGAAGAATGATGATACAAATAGAATCAATTTTATGACACAAAAACCACGCCTGTATCCAAGCACCAATGGGGGTGACGAGGGTCATCCAGGAACACATAGCATGAGTATGGTGGAACACATCACAAAGCACACACATAAACACATGAGATCAATAAAGGGCCTCCTCCTAACATTGATCGGCCAAGAGGTCTTCTACTTCCCAATCTAAATCCTCATAATGGAAAGGAGGACGAGCCTACAATGGTGGGATGTTAAGAGGAGGAGCATCCTACCCTCCCACAACAAGGGCCAAGGAAGAGGGCCCCTCAAGGTCCTCTCCACTGAGCTATTATGGAGTCAAATTCAACGATTTTGCGAAGATCGCTGACAGGGTTAGACCTCATCCATGGAGTTAAACATGCACCCCATAGGAGTGCCATGTCTTACTTCAATGAATGGGATAGGTTGTGCCTAAGATTCATCGTTAAGCTCGCCAAACAACTCAGGAGCAGTGATGAACTCAGGAAAAGTTGAGACTAGTCCTATCACAACAACAGAACAAGTCATCACTAAACCACCTTGCAAAGAAGGTTGGATCCTCTTATGTCCTTCATCGCTAGAAGGACCACCCTCCACCTCTTTCTTCATTGGATGAGATGAACTTCCCACAGACAAAGCTAGGGGTGCAGAGGAAGAGGAAGAAAGAATCATAGCAGATACAACTGAAGTATTAACCATATCCATGGGCTTCAAGAAGGGTTGAATGTCTAAAACATACATTAGCAAAGGCAGCTCCACCGAAGGAGCAATGAGCACCTAAACCCGTTTAGGGTTAGGTACATTTGTGCTCGCAATAGAAGTCAGGAGCAGACCAAACTGGAGAGAAGCAAAAGGAACAGAGGAAGAAGACATTGCAAAAGGTCTTAAAGCAGGAGTGGTCATTCATTCCTCCTTCTCTTAAGAGGCAGCCTACTCGACCAAGAGAGCCTTTCATCGGTGCTTGCGTTCACGTGCAAGGTGGTTTCTATAGCTCTTGGAGTTAGAGGTCAGAGTTTGTGAAGGGACAAGAGGTCCCTACTCAACCATAGGAAGTTCCTGTAAGGAAAGCTTAGGTGCAGAACAAACTCTCCTAATGTCAAAACCTTAGGGAAGAATGCAGAGGTGTCTTTAAATTTTCAATTACAGTCCAATTAAGATACACTTGAAAGAAATAACTAAAATAGAGAAATTTACAAAGATGAACACCAGATTTACGTTGGAAAACCCTTATGGGAGAAAAACCCACCACACCAAGAAAAGCCTCTTTCTATTACTGTAATGGAAATTACATACAGAGATCAGACTTATCTTTCTGATTTTAATTTACAGCAGCATAATATTCACTAATAAACCTTACATAGAAATGCTCTCAGAAAACATCCATCAAATTCACTCAGAACAATTCATATTCAATCGAGAAACACTTCGTTATCTCACACTGTTACTCATGCAACTGTTCATCCAATCATTCATCATCTTTGATTATAGAGTATATCCATGTCATTCACAGTCTGTTGATCTTCCTCACAGGAACGACCACAACAGTCCAATTGCTAGCAGTTCCCATTCTGCTTCTCTAATTTGTTGAAAAAAAACCACATAGGATAGACAAATGTTCAAGGCATTCAAACTATGTCTCATGTCGGTGAGACACTAGGTCATGTCTCCCTAATGCCACAAGACCGATTACACATCCATTGCTATCAGCAAGAGTCACTGCTATTGGCAAGAGTCTCATAGACCTTTATGTCATACTGATGTTCATTGTGCAAAGTTGTCGGTGAGACAAGGCATATCACTGAGACTTCATACCAATGATCAACACATATAGCTCTATCAGCAAGACCATCGCTATCAGCGAGAGGTCATACCGATGTTCATACCCATCGGTGAGACTTACTCTATCGGCAAGATCGGCAAGACCTTTCGCCAACATCCTCAACAGACCCATTGCCCAGACAATCGCTAGTCGCTATGAGTCATAATGAGCCCTCAATTCATACCGATATGAACATCCGTCGGCAAGACTTAGGCTGTCGCTAAGAGTCACCCTGCAGGTTCCAAGTCACCTCGAGTCCATCCTTCGCTAGGAGTCATACCGACAACAAACCATACCATCGGCGAGACAACAACCATCGGAAAGAGTTCTTACTGAGCCTTCATGTCACCCCAATGACTTCAAGTGTATAACCATCGGTGAGACATATCTTGTCAGGATGAGTTATACCGAATGTTCATGCCTCTCCCTGATGACTTCTGTCACCACAAGTCTCCACGATAACCATTAGACACCAACCCGTCAGCAAGAGATCTGCTCGGGTGAAAAGAAATGAGAAACTCACAATGATCGACATGTCTTGCCGATAACTCTCGTCGGCAAGACAGAACCAAAGTCTTGGTGACCCGTGCACTTCAAGGATTTAGAACACTGCTGCTAGTTGACCAGACAGTAGGAATGTCACACCGACTTTGCTCTTTCAGAACTGTCATGCTAGTAAGATTGAGGCAAGTTTTCCAACAATCTCCCACTTGACGAAGATCTTACTGACACCTCCAGAGCACAACAAAACTACTAAAATTCATGAGCATTGAGGCCCATCGAACTAGCACACCACCTGAACTTGTCTGTGCTCACTAGCTTCGTCAATGCATTTGCAACATTCTTCAAAGTATCCCCTTTTTCTAAAGAAACCTTTCCATCCTCCACCATATCCCGTACAAAATGATACTGCACATTAATATATGGAAAGTAGCATTTTTTTCCAAACAAATAGCACTCTGACTGTCATAGTAAATTGTTATTTGCCCTGCATCAAAACTAATGTTAGAACACAAAATTTTTAACAAGATTGCTTCCTTATAGGCTTGTGTTGCTACCATGTATTCTGCCTCTATAGTAGACAAAGTGACTACAGCCTGTCGCTTGCTCATCCAACTAATTGCACCACCATTCAACATGAAAACATATCCATTGGTGGATCTTCTACTGTCAATGTCCCCTGCCCAATCAGAATCCACATAGCCTCGAATGATGAGAGTCCTCTGTGATTCAACCAAATTTCCACGGTAACACAAAGCATATTTTGAAGTGACCTTCAGATATCTAAATACTCTTTTCATAGCATCCCAATGTGTTCTTCCAGAATTAGCCATAAACTGACTAAGTACTCCCACTGCTTGGGCAATGTCTGGCCTTGTACAGACCATTGCATACATTAGACTTCCAACTGCACTATCATAAGGCACATTGGTCATGTCCTCCATCTCAGTAGGATATTTTGGATATTCTTCAACAAATAGCTTTGTTCCCTGTAAAACTGGAACAACTAGCTTCTTGCAATCAGTCATACATAATCTCTCTAGAACAATCTTAATATACTTACCCTGACTGAGCCAAAGTTTTCTACTATTCCTATCCCTGGTTATTTCCATTCCTAGAATATACCTAGCTACACCAAGATCTTTCATTTCGAACTTTGCAGATAACTGAGATTCTAGATCAGAAATCATTAATTTACTATTGCCTATGAACAACATATCATCAACATAGAGAGCAATAATAAGAACTCGATCACTTTCAGCTTTATAATACACACAATGATCAAATTTTGATCTTACAAATCAAAATGACAAAAAAAAAGTGTCAAACTTCTGGTACCACATTCTAGGAGACTGCTTTAATCCATACATATATTTTTTCAGCTTGCAAACCAATTTCTCTTTACCTTTCTCCACAAAGTGCTCAGGCTGGGACATAAAAATTTCTTCTTCAATATCACCATGAAGAAATGTTGTCTTCACATCCATATGTTCAATCTCTAAGTCATACGCTGCTGCAAGTGACAAAAGAAATCTGATAGATGTCAACTTAGCTACAGGAGAAAAAATTTCCCCATAATCAATTCCCTCTACCTGGAAATAACCCTTCGCAACCAACCTCGCCTTATACTTTTCCACACTACCATCCAGACCTATTTTCTTTTTAAATACCCATTTGCAGCCAATAGCTTTTCTACCTTCAGGCAAGGGCACCAAACTCTAGGTATCATTATTTTCTAATGATGCCATTTCTTCATTCATGGCTTCCAAGCAAGAGTTTGAATCAGACATTCTAAATGCCTCTTTCACAGTCCTAGGCTCATTAGTGCTAGAAATTAAAGCATAGGAACAAGTAGAATCTATCAAAGAAAACCCATACCTATCAGGTTGCTTTCTTTCACGAGTTGACCTCCTCACTTGCTGAGGCTGAGGTTGTTCTTCTTCTTCAGAACTCTCAGAACTACTTGAGCTCTCCTCAGTTTTAGGTACATTTTGAATTTTGAATTCATCTTTATCTAGTGTTGGAGGAATTTCAACTATATCCTTTTTGTTTTCTGATTTTGTCTCTAACTGCAGATCCAAGGTAGAAGGCTTCAACTCACGAAAGATAACACTTATGCTGTATGTAACCTTTTTCATATCAGGATTCCAAAGCTTGTATCCTTTTATGCCAGCACTATAACCAATAAAAATACATTTGACAACCTTATTTTCTAATTTAGATCTTTCCTCATTTGGCACATGTGCATATGCCTCACAGCCAAAGACTCGGATGTTTCTCAGAGAGGGATTCTTTCCATACCATGCTTCCAAAGGTGTTTTCTCAACAAGAGTGGAATTAGGAGAACGGTTTATCAAGTAACATGTTGCAACTGCCTCAGTCTAGAACTTCTCCTCCAAGCCAACACTGCTTAGCATACTTTGTGCTCTTTCCATCACTGTCTTGTTGAACCTTTCTGCAACTCCATTTTGTTGTGAAGTGTAAGGTGTAGTTTTATGTCTTTTAATCCCATGATCTTTATAGTACCTCTTGAAATCATTAGAACAAAACTCACTGCCATTATCAGTCCTTAAACATTTTATTTTTCTTCCAGTCTGATTTTCTACAAGGTTTTTAAATTCCTTAAATTGATTGAATACTTCTAATTTACTTTTCAAAACATAGACAAATGCCCTTCTTGAATAATCATCAATAAATGATACATAGTACCTTGACTTAGACAAAGAAGGAACATTCACTGGACCAAAAACATCATAATGTATATAATCAAGCAAGCTAGAAGATTTGTGAGGACTGGAATAAAATGAAACATGGTGTTGTTTACCATATATACAATGTTCACAAAACTTGAATTCGAGGTTACAATCATCAAGCCCCTCAACTAGGTTTTTATTCTTCAAAGTTTTTAAACCTTTTTCACCAATATGGCCTAGCCTATGATGCCAGAGCATAGTCTTTTTTGCTGGAAGTTTAACTTCCATAGATTTTGCATAAACAGGAACTTTTTCCTCTTTTTCTCCATGAGTAGTCTTCTATGACTTTGCAGAGACACTATTGCATTGCACAACATGTGCATCCAGCGTATACATGGTACCAATATGAGCACCCCTTGCTAGCACCATTGAGCCTCTAGTCATCTTGCAGTCGTTTCCAGAGAACATGACTTGCACTCCAATATCATTTAGCTTACTAACAAAAAGTAGATTTTGAGCCAGACCTGGTATATACAATACATCATTGATTCCCTTCACTCTTCCATCAGGGAATTGAATTTTGACTCTTCCACGACCAACTATTTCCAAAGATGAATCACTTGCCAAATACACCTTTCCACCATCATAATTTTCGTGCTTCGTGAACTAGTCTCTATGAGATTTCATGTGGAAAGATGCTCCAGAATCAATCAACCAGACATCATCTGATGCCTATGTAACCAAGGCTACAATGAAGGCGTCTACATCACTTTGAGAAGAATCATTGTCAGAAGAATTTTTCTTCTTCTTCCTTTTCTCTTCTTTACAATCCTTTCGGACATGACTAGGTTGCCCACAATTCTAGCACTTCACCTTGGACTTCTTGCCAAGAGACTTTGATCTCCCTTCTGATTTTGATCTAGACTTCGTGTCCTTCTTCTTGCCTTTTTCTTTCGATCTGCCTCTAACAGCAAGAACCTCCTTTGCCATCTTAGAAGATTTCCTTCTCATTTCTTCTGATAATAAAGAAGCAACAACATCTTCCATCTTAAAAGTGGATGTCATACTCCCAATAGCCATCGCCAAGTGATCTCAAGAATCTAGAAAAGAACACAACAACAGCATACATCAATCTTCTTCATCAATCTTCACACCCACAGATGCTAACTGAGCAATCAGCATGTTGAAAGCATTCAAATGATCAACAACAGATCCTCCCTCCTGCATTCTCAAAGTGTACAACTTCTTCCTCAAGAACAATTTATTCACCAACGACTTGCCCTAATAAATAGCTATCAGTCTTTTCCACAAGGAAGATGCAGCCTTTTCTTCATGAACATTCAAAAGAACAGATTCTGCTAAATAGAGTCTTATCAACCCCTTCTATTTTCTATCTATAAGGTCCCAATCCTCTTGCTTCATGCATGTAGGCTTCATTCCAGACACAACAATCCAAAGATCACGGTCAACCAACAGATCTTCCATTTTAAGTTTCCACAACTCAAAATTGCTGCCATTGAATTTATCAATTTCAATCTTTCATGACGTGCTTGCCATCTTAATCTGTAATTCATAATTACCAGACTTCTACAAGACTCCCACTGAAATAGAATTGACACAAAAAAACAAACGTACCCACAAGGATAAAAAAATTGGCCAAGCTCTGATACCACTTGTAAGGAAAGCTTAGGTGCAGAAAAAACTCTCCTAACATCAAAACCTCAGGGAAGAATGTAGAGGTGTCTTTAAATTTTCAATTACAGTCCAATTAAGATACACTTGAAAGAAATAACTAAAACATAGAAATTAACATACAGAGATGAACACTAGATTTACGTGGGAAAACCCTTATGGAAGAAAAACCCACCACACCAAGAAAAGCCTCTTTGTATTACAGTAATGGAAATTACATACAAAGATCAGACTTATCTTTCTGATGTTAATTTACAGTAGCATAATATTCACTAATCAACCTTACACAGAAATGCTCTCAGAAAACATCCATCGAATTCACTCAGAACAATTCATATTCAATCGAGCAAAACTTCATTATCTCACACTATTACTCATGCAACTGTTCATCCAATCGTTCATCATCTTTGATTACAAAGTATATCCATGTCATTCACAGTCTATTGATCTTCCTCACAGGAACGGCTGCAATAGTCCAACTGCTAGCAGTTCCCATTTTGCTCTCTGATTTGTCGAAAACAAACCACGTAGGATAGAAAAATGGTCAAGGTGTTCAAACTATGTCGCATGTTGATGAGACACTAGGCTGTGTCTCCCCAATGCCACAAGACCGATTACACATCCATCGCTATCGACAAGAGTCACTGCTATTGGCAAGAGTCTCATAGACCTTTATGTCATACTGATGTTCATCGTGTAAAGCTATCGGTGAGACAAGGCATATCGTTGAGACTTCATACCGATGATCAACACATGTAGCTCTATCGGCAAGACCATTGCTATTGGTGAGAGGTCATACCGATGTTCATACCCATCGGCAAGACTTACTCTATCAGAAAGATCGGAAATACCTTTCACCAACATCCTCACAAGACCCATCGCCCAGACAATCGCTAGTCGCTATGAGTCATAACAAGCCCTCAAGTCATACCAATATGAACATCCATCAACAAGACTTAGGCTATCGCTAAGAGTCACCCCGAGTCCATCCTTCACCAGGAGTCATACCAACAACAAACCATACCATCAGTGAGACAACAACCATTGGCAAGAGTTCTTACCGAGCCTTCATGTCACCCTAATGACTTTGAGTATATAACCATCGGTGAGACATATCTTGTCGGGATGAGTTATACTGAATGTTCATGCCTCTCCCCAATGACTTATGTCGCCACAAATCTCCCCAATAACCATTAGACACCAACCCGTCGATAAGAGATCTGCTTGGGTAGAAAGAGATGGGAAACTCACAGCGATCGACATGTCTTGCCGATAACTCCCGTCGGCAAGACAGAACCAAAGTCTTGGCAACCTGTGCACTTCAAGGATTTAGAACACTGCTGCTAGTCGGCCAGATAGTAGGAATGTCACACTGACTTTGCTCTTTCAAAACTTTCATGCCAGTAAAATTGAGGCATGTTTTCCAACACTTCCACTATGGTCATTTTAGGTGAAGGAATAGGTTCCAGTATAGGAGTAGGCTGAGGAGTCGACTCAAGAGCCTTGACAACAGGCCTCTTTCCACTCATTTCATTAGGAGCAAGATTTATGGGAGGTCGTGGATCGAATTCTCTATGAGAACCTTTATTTATTTCGTATAAATAGTACCACAACCCATGATATTCATTAGGGAGGTCTACGATCCTGATCTTGGGCCTACGCCAAGGAGGGATCATCGAATTCAGTGGGTAGCCACCAAGCTTACTCATCTAGTACTCTTCCCATGAAAGGGGAAAAGACGAGGAGGCCCGGGGAAAAATCACCTTTTCTTTACCTTTGTGAGAAGGAGAGGGAGCAGTCGGTGTAGCCTTCTCATTGCCTTTACGGGAAGGGGTAGGAGTTGGCGTGGACTTCTCCTTCTCTTTTAGAGAAGGAATAGTAGTTGGCGTAGGCTTCTTCGTCTCTTCTCGAGAAGAGGAGGCAACCGATTGTTCTATCACGGGAAGGGTCAGCTCTAGCTCCCCTTTTTTCCCAATTTTATACTTCACATAGTTCTTGTAAAGTAGGTCTATTCTCAGGAAGTGATCCAGTGAATATCCACCATGAGACATCAAGGGCTGATATCTGGTGTCATGCACTATGTGCACAACACCTTCATGGGAAAATTTTAAACATTTGTGGATAACGAAGGAAATCCTATTCATGGAAGTTAACTAGGGAATTCCCAGCTTCACTCTGAACATATCCGACTCTGGGATAATGTCAAAGACTATGTTGACAGTCCTAGGTCCAACCAAGACGAAAAAGTAATTGAACCATAGGGTTTAAGACTCATACCATCGTGCGTACGGATGGTAGATTTCATTTCTTCATATTTATCCTTTTGCAGTGAATTTAATACCAACATTTCTTCAGTAATAGCATTCACACAGCTCATAGGGTCAACCAAGACTCCTGTCACAATATTACCATTGACACGAGCGGGAATGTAGAGAGGTGAAGGTTTCTTGTTTAAGGTAAAATCATGTGATGTAAATGTAACATCTGGCGAACCGGGTGGGGGTGGAATAGTGTAAGTTACCATGACCATATTAACATAGGCCTTGGGTTGGGTAACAGAATTAGTGGGATCAATAATCATGTTAGCAGAGTGTGACAGAAACGGGTCTGTGTATATCTACAATTCACTATTTTCTTTTGCCACTAATTTGTTAGTGTTTTGTTTATTCCCATTGAGATGAATGGTACCATCCTTGATGTAGCCCTGTATCTCATGGCATAACCGCATACATCATTCCTTATCATGTCCATTGACCTAATGGTACTAACAGTAAGTGCTCCCATCATACCAATTGGGTTAGGGTTCCTTAATAGGCTTAGGAGTTGGTAAAGTTATGATCCTATCTTTCAACAAATTTTGTAAGAAGGAAGTATAAGATTCTGACAACTTTGTGAACTTCCAGTTGTTTTTAAGGACATTGTCATCAACAACAGCTACTACATTAGCAATAGCTTTACCTTTCCCAGAGATTGATACGATGGATTTTCCCTCAGAATAGGAACACGAAGAGCGTCCCCCGAACTGAGCAATTGTTTGTTGGTACTCTCGTAAAGCTGCACACAAATGCTTGAAAGAAAGGTATTTCATCAAGGTAAACTTCTTTTGCCAAGGCCTTTGTAATTTTCCTGTGAACACCTTATGCACGTCGGAATCGGGCAACTCATACAAGATTTGTGAAATAAGCACTTGATAACACGCTATGAAATCAATAATCTTTTCATTATCTCCTTGTTTACATCTGATGAGATCTGAAAAGGTCATCTTCGGTCCGATGTTTGCTTGGAATTGTCTAAGGAATTGATTTACAAGTTGATTGAATGAGAAGATAGAATTGTTTGGCAAGGAACAATACCATTCATGTGCTATGTCCTTGAGAGATCAGGGGAATAGTTTAGCCATTAATGCATCATGATGGAAGAAGTCCATGCAAAGGGCATTAAAGGCAAACACATGTGTCTGTGAATCTCCTTTGCCACCAAACTTCTCAAATTTAGGGATCTCCATTCCTTGAGGGAAGGGAGTTTTCAAGATGGGAACCGACAATGGGCTATGTCGGAAGAAGGGCTAGAAGATAGGTTGGGCAGAGGCCTGGGAGAGGCTTGCTAACTGGCTTTGCATCTTACCCATGTTCTAAAGCAGAGTGTTCAAAATAGGGTCATTATAAGATAGAGGTCCAGAGGAATCTCCTCTAGAGCCGCCGCCAAGTCCACTTCTAGAACTGCCACCGGTATGACCTCCGCTAGAGCCACCACTAGAGCCATTGCCACTACTAGGGCCTCCACCGAAACTACCGACATGATTTCGACCGAAGCCACCTTCACCAGCACCACCTCTACTACCAAATCCACCACCACTACCAAAGCCTTCACCACCTAGTCTACCAAGACCTCCACCACCAGAGGTGACAAAATGGGTAAATCTAAAGCCCAACGGGACCTTATTCACTCTGATAGTTTTAGGTTGCTCAGGGATGGAAGGGATACTAATAGAAGTGTAGACATAGAAAATGTATTGATTAACATTGCACATATGATCCCGACCACTAACATCGTTTCATCTGAAATCATCCCTTAGGCTAACCATTTAATTGAATACCTTTATTTGATTAAATTCATCAATGTTCCTCTCTTAGTTAAATAAATCATTTATCTAATTAAGTCATCCTTTCTTGCTAATTAAATCAATCATTCTGATCTAATTATCCCTATTTAATTAAATAATCAATTTTATTTGATTAAATCTTTAAATTCCATCCATTAAATTAAATAAATTAAAACCTTATTTAGTTTAATCTAACTTCATCTCCTTGGTTAAATAAAACAAAAATCTTTATTTAATTAAATCTTGAGATCATATTCTTCTCATATTTGATTTAAATCAATCCATAAATTTAAATCAATGTCACATCATTTTGAGCTCTCATTAAATTAATTAACATTGATTAATTGGATCTCTTCTCATGTACCATCCTCTATCTTTTGCAACTTGCACATGAAAATAGATTTAATTCATTTATTAAATCTCTATTTTCTCTCAAAAGGGCATAATAAAGGAATATTCCTCAAATTTGAATTCAAAATCCAAGTGGACTTTGTCCTTCCAACAAGGCATTTACTCCACCTAAAAGTCCTTTTTCCTTGAGCCAAGTGGCATTCAATGCACCTTCTTTCCCTCTTACATGTCATTTCAACAATTTCAAATTTCAAAGTTCAAATATATGCATTTATTGACACATTCTCCAAAAATTGCACATCCTCCATCCATTCGCATGTTGACAAGTGGCACCTTGCCATTTTTTTATTCTTAGTCCCACATTGCTCCATTTTGGACATCTCTTCAACTTGATATTTTATAAATAAGAGGCTTTATTCCTCATTTGATCATCCACAACTTGAGTAGACTTACTATACTCAAATTCATAGCAATTTTCATCCAATCTTAGCTAGGTTATGCAGATTTTTATCTTGGAGCACATTGGAGGTCTTCATCATAAATAATCTTCATCACATCATTGGAGTTGGGAAAGGGCCAATTTTCACATCAAATTGGCACCAACTCCCTCAAGAGATTAAAAGTTTGCTTTGTTTTAGAATAGGATTTGATATCTTTGTTTTAAGTGTTATGTGTTCTTCATTTCATTCCTTTTCTCTCACATTCAAATGGATTTATTGAGGAATCTCTATTCTAACTTGCATTTGATCTTATTAATGTGCTCATTTGTTGTGTTCTTGCAGGTATAGGATATTGGTTCACAAGAAGGTACCACATCGGCCATGTAACAGAAGTGGGAGGCATTGACACCCCTAATTGTCCCTCACGCTCTTCGAAGGTGACTCCTTGTGCAAAGCTAGGGTTGCTCAAAGGAGCACACGCTTCAGCAAGATCGAGGAGACTACTTAGAAGCTCTATGCATGTTCAATATTTACCCATCATATGTCTTAATTCACTAACAACCCAAGTGGCTCTAGCCATCTTCGGATTTCTTTCCAAGTGGTTTTCTAGGTCGCCCGGTCCTTTAGCAAGGGCAGACATGTATTCTGTAGGGATTTGAATGGCCTCATGCTCATCCATCGATGATGCTGTGGGAGACACATGAGGAGAGTGAATGTGATCAGTTTTGTCAGTGAATCCCATCTCATTTGTCGGTAACTGCTCCTATGCAACCAAACTAAAAGCAGGACTATAGAAAAGGCCTATAGGGAGACCAAGCAAGACCTTCATCCTATCCATCAGAAGGTGACATACACTTCTCCTCATGATATTCCTAGAAGTTGTGGATTGAGTTGTGATGCTCATAAAATTTTACAACACTCAAGAACACAACAATTGTGAAGTACTTGAGAGAAGCTTCAACACTGACAAATGAATAGACATTGTTTCATGTCGGCTTCACCAAAAATGTAAGAGAGGGGGACCACCGCATGTAAGACCCCAGGCCACAAAGGGTCAAGATGTGAGAGGCTGCCCTAACTTACTTCAACTAAGTGTAATGTAAGGGGATGCAATGCAAGAGTAACAAGGATTGTGGGGCCTCTTAGTTACTCTATAGAACTGAAATGAAGAGAGGGGCTAGGTGAGCCGGTTTCCAAGTCTAACACTATGCCTCTGGGAGCTCTTTGTCTAAGGACGAGAGTGCAGTCTCTAGACAACAGCGTGGCGCACTAGCATCTCTAAAGTGCACTGGCATCTATATGGCCAAACAATAGTAAAGGCGCGGTTAAACTAAGGAAAGCAAGCTAATGGCCCAGCTGACTAACTAAAGGGCCAAATTCATACGAGTAAATAAAAAAAGTATTATCTAATGTTATAAATAAAAAATGCAAGTGTAATAAGAATAAGAAGGATCTCACCAAGGAATTTGTTCACCAGCTAATCCTCCAAGAAGCATGCACACCTACACACAAAAAGAGAGAAAATTTTGGGTGATTGTATAGGGGTCTACCTCAGTCAGACCCCCGTTTAGGTGTTTCCACCTCCACGGACAACCAAGGAAACGAGATAAAGAAATAGTGCAACAAAGAGAATACAAACACTACAAAGCAGTATTATGCTACTCAATCAAGTGATAGAGGAGAGGAGAGGTAAGCTTACCACCTCCACCAAGAGCACTCAAGGCTACTTGGGGGAGAAATGAGAGGAACTCAAGCCTCTGCTACAGTGGCTTGGTCCCAAATATGCTCTACCAAAGTGACGGAGTGAAGCTTTGGCTACAATGGAATGCTTGAATGCTTGAAGTGAGTAAGAAAGTGAACTTGTGGAGTGCAAGAATGAGAGATTGATTTGATGAAGAGT